>PVIY010031783.1:0-29599 GCA_004026745.1 Myrmecophaga tridactyla | reverse complement strand
TTCATATGAACAAACCCCAAGACTGGGGGCTCAGCTTATAGCTTTGGTTGTCCACACTGCTTGTGAGAATATCAAGAATTCAACTTGGGGGAAGTTGAATTTCTCCCCGTTCTCACCATTCCCTGAAGGGGGCTTGCAAATATTTTTCCAGTCACTGATCAAATCATTCTGATTTCATTTATGTCCCCAGCCCTCCTCCAAGGAATCATTATATTGATATTTTAGTCTCTAGTGTGTTAAAGCAGCTAAAAGTAAAAACCTAAAATTGCGGAATTGTAACCCATAGCAAACTCTGAAATATGCTCTACAACTAATTGTTGTGTTGTGCTTTGAAATTTATTGTTTTGTATATATCTTATGTTTCACAAAAAAGAAAAAAAAAAAGTCGGTGGTGATGATAAAAAATTTAGTCCTTTTAGCCTCCAATGTTCTAGAGCAGCTAGAAGGAAAAATCTGAGATGATGGTATGGTAGCCCATGACAAACTCTGGAATCTGTCCTGTAGCTATTTGTTGAAGGGTACTTTGAAAACTACTGCTTTTTTCTTTCTTTGCTTTGTATATATGTTCTATTATACAGTTTAAAAAGTTAAAATAAACACATAAAAAACAGGTGGGGAGGCGGGGGAGAAAATGGGCTTCAGGAAACTAAGAATCCAACATATGACAGAGGGTAAAGATCGACAGTTGAGCAGTCAGACTAAAAAGCAATTAGTATGGGCTGGAGCAGGGGTCAGCTATAGAAAGAATGTTTTCATAGGAGGAAAAAAAAAAGGAAACTGAAAATTCTCCTGATGTATTTGTATTGAAAATAGTATTTAGAGGGTTTCACAACCATCTCGGAAACATTAGGAAATATGTGCCATAGTATCATAATCCAGGACCACAGAACACTGATTTGTGCAAATAGAACAAAACTTTGAGAGAATGGAGGGAAGAAAAACCATAGTTTGGGGCACCAAAAGAACAGCAAAATTTTTTTGTCCTTATTGGTAAGTCAAGAAATATCAGAATAAGGATATTTTTAGAAGCAAGGAATTGATACCAGAAGAAATGTGAAGTGAGAGAGGGAGATTTGGGGATAAGGAAAGGGGGCTTCAGGAGCCTGCTGTTTTCTGTTTCAAGCCTTACACAAAACTATCCAACTTTTCAATCTAGTATATATATTAGATTGACAAGAAATTGAAAACTTAAATGTCCAGTTTGTAAGAGAGCAGAATTAATAAAATTTAATCATAAGGAGTTGGGCTTTCCAGGTCACTAGAAATCTGAAATCTGGGCAATCAGTGGCTTTGCTTACCCCCACTCTGAGGCTGTGACCCTGCCAATACTAAATTTGGTTCAAGAACTGGGGAGCCCTGTGTTTTTATTTATTCCCCTCACATGGAAGTGTCAGTGTAAATTTTCTATAATCATGACATAAGAGACCTGATGATAAAAAGAATTACTAGTAAGAATTTGGCTATTTTTTCAGCAGTGGCAGGATCTTCTTTGTTTAAATAGTGTCTGATGGCTGAGAGGTCCTTAGACAACCCAGGGATTAGGGAAAAGCCAAGCCAAGATTGTAAAGTCACCTCTTTTTCACTGTGTAAAAAGGACTTAGTTTGGAACTGTAGGATTTAGAAACACGAGTGGTCTCTTTCTGCCAATTAACACGTGTCTTAACGTGCTGCAACAAGTTAATGCCTAAATTTCTCCTGATTCAAAACATCTTACAGAATTGAAAAACCTAAATAAATTCTCTTCATTTAGGCAATGATGAAGAAATACACTGAATGTATTTGTGTGTATCTGCTTTAACTTTCTAATTATAGAGGGAAATCTCAAGTGATTAAAAAAATACCGAAGCCCTTTACCAGAAAAACTCGTGTCTTTCTGATACGAAAAGCAAAATTAATGCCATTACTAGATATGATTCAAGCTCCCACTGCTTCAGTTACAAATTCTCATCTGTCAACTATTCCTTTTTAAAAAACTAACTTTATTTTGTTCTCTTTAATTTCACAGTCAATTCCATTGTAAATATATTTAGCAGAAGGCTGGATTTAGCCCTGGTTCTGAGACTATGTAAACGGGGAAAGGATCAACTGTTTAATTTGTTTAAATAGTAGTTAATGACTTAAAAAGAACTGAAGGTACAAAGAAAATCGCCCATCATTCAGGACACTAAAAATACTGTTAAAATTTGGGACATTTAAAAAATGTGTCAACTGTATAGTAGTTAAAAGCTTGGGCTCTGAAGTCACTCAGATATGGCTTTGAAACCTGGTAAGTTAATCTCTCTACCTCTCAATTTTCTCTTATGTAAAATGCAGAAAATAATGTTTTCCTTGTGGTGTTATTGGGAGTATTAAATGAGATACTGAATGCAAAGAGCTTAACATAACACCTGGCACAAAGTACTAAAGTACATGGCATATAACCACAGATAAAATTAGATATAAACAGTTTACAAAATTGGAATCAAACTGTTTATTGTTTTGTATCTTACTTTTTCACCTGGTAGTACAGCATGAGCACTATACATATTGTTATTAAAAGCTCTTTGAAAACATTAATTCTTCATAGCTCTAAAACACTGCTAAAGCCTACAAGGAGGATGAGAGGGCTGAACCGAAATTTTACCATCAAGGATCCTTTTTCATTATTTTCCACTCCATTAAATCCCAGATTTTGACTTTATCCCACAAACTGACGTTTTGAAAAGCAATTGCTCATTTTTCCACTTTAAAATTAATCAAGCACCTCCATAACCACCACACTGAGCTTCTGAGCAATAGTATCAGGTTTTGGGAATTCTACACTAAGTAGACTGATGTAATTCCAACCCAAAGCAAGGCCCCTGAAATGTCGGTTGGCTTTGCGGCATATAAGATTTACACTTTTTTGAAATCATAAAAATAATTCACCATTCTTTACTTATTTTGGAACTATAAACATCCTGAGACCCCTGGATTAAGAACTCATAGAATAGATTGTTTCTGAGGTCCCCTCCTGGTATAAAGTTCACACATATTAGAATCTGTAAGACTAGATGATACAACCTATAATTTGATTTTTACTTTCAAATAGAGAAACTCTGTGTTACCTAAGATCATTATAAGACTTTCTTCAGTACACAGCAATAGCTTACCTTAATTACTATTTATTTGCATTTATTTGTAGTCAGCAAAACCAAATTTCAACAAGAAGGAGTGTCAAAGGTGAGTCAAGAGATATGGCCCTAAGTGCAACATGGAATCCTGCACTGGGTCTCGAAACAGAAAGAGGACATTAATGAAAACTGATGAGAACGAAATAAAGTCTAGAGTGTAGTTAATAATAACGTACCGAAGTTGGCTTCATAGTTTCGACAAATACACCATGGTAATATTAGAGAAATTGGGTGCAAGGTATATGGGAACCTTCCTCAATTTTTACAACTTTTCTGTAAATCTAAAATTATTCTAAAATAAAAACTTTATAAAGAAAAAAAGTATAGCAAATTTTAATTGTCAAACTTAAATGGAATGGCTATCTTAGAAGCCAGTTTTTGAATCAAAGTCAATTATTGGTTCTAAAACTTTAAAAATTTCTACACATTGGTGTTCTCTAAGTAAATACTTGTCATACAAAGGATCTATCACTATTTGATACTTGGGCAGTTGGTGATGAGCAGGTCTGATATCCTGGCTGAATGCCCAGGTATCAAATGTGCACAAATAGATATATGTTGCCCTACCCTCCACTCATTTATTTCCTTTCCATTTTACTTGCAAGTTAAAAAAAATCCCACAGGCCATCAGCATCTCTGATCACCACAAATTCAATGTTGCATTCACTGAATAACTCCAGCACTGTCAGTTTTTGCTGTCCTGAATCCTCAGTGTATTCAATTAATGTGTACTGAGGGTTAGGCACACATAATCCTATTGATGTAAGAGGGTGAAACGCTTATTTTTTTCTTCAAAGTACAGCTCACCTGAATTGATCCAGAGCACCTTCACTTGCTATGGTGCAGCCCTCCACCTAATCCTGAATGCCTTCTGCATGGGATTCTCACACAGCATCTCTTGTCAACTAAACTCTGTGATTCAGAAATTAAACTATGAATGTATTCCCAAACCTCAAAATGCTTTAAGAATGTGATTGTGACCTAAAAATTCACTTGGCTTGGAAAGCTCTCAGGAGAAGAAAAATCAGTCAGTATAGGTTAGGCTGATGAAGAAAAAAAAGATGAAAACTACATTCATAAATTTTTCAGAAATCTTGAAAGATAGCTGGAGATATTATAAAGACTTAAAGAAATTCAGATAACTTCATTTCTGAAGTTATCTTGGTCTGGGGCAAAATATCTGAAAATAAGTGGGGTACAATGTAATATTAAGGAAAATAAATTGGTAGCCAAGCTAATGATGACATTTTTAAAATTTAAATATCTCTCCTTTATGGCCAAGCACAATTAGATTAAAGAAGACAGAACCCTTGTTCATATCTACTGGTTTAATGGTGCCAGTTTAGGTATTTTTAATATTAGCTCAGATATCCTCAAAATATCCAAAAATATTAAGTTTTTAAGAAATCGTAAACATCATCTAGTACAAACATCCAATTAGGGTTTAATATCTTTTTCACAAATATAGGGTTTGAACAGTTGAACCGTCATACATATAATCCCCAGCAGAGGGACCATTCCAAAGGAGTTCTGTATGTAAAAAAGGAAATTCCATAAATTTTTCACCAAAAAGGAAATGAGTATGAATTATAATGGGATACTCCTCTCATAGGACACAGAATAGTAATAACCAATACTTCCATAGTTCCTGCTATTCGTCAGGCACTGATCTTAAGAGATTAACTTACATCAACTCACTTAATCCTGAATTACACTCTCAAAAGGTAAATACTATTATCCTCAGTATCCAGATACAGGAGGTCGCAGAGCTTGTAAGCAGCAGGGCCAGGCTTTAAATTTAAGCAATCTAATTCCAGAGTCTGTACTCTTGACCACTATGTTAAAATGTTTCTCTGAATAACGTAGCAAATTTAAGCACATAATACAACATCAAGTGGCTATTTTGTTTCATCTAACTTTTGTAATTTACCTTGCTATTTGTAACTTATTTGGCCTATAGAGAAAAAGGTTAAATTGGGGACTCAGGAGAAAACCATTTACACAATTGACAATATTGCTGTATCTCATTTATGGAGCAAAGGCAAGGCACCTACTAAAGCTTTCTCTATGTTGTTATATTCATTGAGTTCTCACAGCTACCTTATGAGATAAATAGATACTATTATTATTCCCAATTTCCAGATGAGGAAACTGAGGCACAGACAGGTCAACTGTTACAGCAGGCAGATCTGTCAGATCCCATAGCCCACAATCTCATTCTATAGAATCTCCTTCCCACTAAGGTCCTGCCCTTTCCCTGTTTCCCCCTCCTATAATCAAGCTTACCCTCTTCGACAGAGGGCTCTTGGAGAGTAGATGCTAAGAACTATTATTCACCTGTGTAGGTCTAAGCAGGGGTGGGGTGGGGTGGGGAATATCTTTCTTCATTGTTTGCTGATTGAATAAATAATCTCTCAATTTAGATATATTTTATCCCCACTCTATTACTCATCACTGAAACGAAACTGAACTGTAGGCTCTCTTACTCGTTTAACAAGCCTAACATTATTTATAGTTATTAGATGTAAATCAGTTATTAAAACTTGTACTGTCAACACATACACGTATCGCCCAAAATAATAGCAACGAAATGGAGGGAATTTTTTTTTCCTACATGAGTATCCTGTTATTGCTGCACATCTGTTGAATTTTTGTTTGTTTTGCTTGCTTGCTTGTTTTTTTTGGAAGTGCATGGACCAGGAGTCAAACCCAGGTCTCCCACATGGCAGGTGAGAACTTTACCACTGAACTTTACCCTTGCTCCCCATTTAAGGGAATATTTTAAATAGAAAAATATTGCTTTTGTACTCTGCAATGATTAATTTCATATGCCAACTTGCTAGGTTACAGTATCCAGTTGTTTGGTCAAGCAAGCATTGGCCAGATTATTACTGTGAAGGTATTTTGTAGATAGATTTGCATCTATAGTCAACTGATTTCATCTACAACAGACTGCATCTACAATCAATAAAGGAGACTGACCTCAGCAATGAGGAGGTCTTAAAAGCCAAAAATGAGACTTTCAGAGTCAGAAAGAAGAATTTCTGCCTGTACTTCATTCAGCCAGCTCTTCCTGGAAAATTCAACTTCACTTTCATCAGTGTTTCTAGCTTGTGGCCTGTCCTATAGAGTTTGGGACCAGATTTCAGAATCATCTTTATGGGAATTTCCAGCTTGCGGCCTGCAATATGGAATAAGGACTTGTTAATTCCCATAGTCAGGTGAGCCACTTTCTAAAATAAAGCTCATATATATCTCTTGTCAGTTCTATTTTTCTGGAGAAGGCTAACACCCTCCAAATTAGGAACGCTTTCTATTATTTTGAATCTCCTAAAATATACTTTCTGCCATGGGGAAAAAAACCCAGTTACACTAAATTAATACATGAAATTTCATTTCCTGAAGGACATAAGGTATTTGACAAGAAGTTTTAGCTAACAAATTTTCTGAATGTGTACAGAGAACTTATATTAATTCACCTTTCTTCTAAAAAATTGGAGGTACAGCCTCTAAAGGTATGATCTACATACTAATCTCCACAATGGAAACTCTATTAAATGCAAAATAACCTTACATATTTGAAACACCTACAGTGATCTTCACAGTAAGTATTCCTAATACACACTAAAGCAAAAAATAAATATAAGCATTTTAACTCCAATATTTTCACAGCTCTAACAGCCCCTGCAAAACCATAATCTCAACAAATTTATGAAATCTATCTTCTTTATATTCAGTTAATATTAATCATTATTTGCTGGGGGTGGTGGTGGTGTCAGATGACAAGTTACACTGTTGTCTTCAAGTTAATGGTTGACCTAAAATCAGAAAAATCTGCTGCTATTTTTTGTTGTTTTAAACTGTCATATATGTCTTGTTAAAGAAAAAAGTCCCTTCCTTTAATGAACATTCTTTGGTAAATTGATATCCTTGCCCTAGAAATAAACGTATTAGTTCAAAAAGTAAATCAGAACCTTTCCAATGGCTCCTAGTTGCAGTATGAGGTATGGTTAATTGCAGGAGCTTGGAAAGAGTGAAAACAGACCTGGGTCAGAATCTCAGTGTGTTGCAGTGTGCCCTTGGCCTATGTCTTTGAGCCTCGGTTTCCTCCCCTATGAAAGGGGAATAATTATAGTACCAACCTCAAAAGGTTGTTGTGAGGATTAAAGCTACAGAATAACAGTATGTTATTAGTGACCATAGATTAACTATGCTTTTCAGAATCTAGCCCCTGCTTATCTTCTTTACACCTCAAATTACCCAAAAAGCCCAAACTATTTCATGTCTCTGTCCCCTTTGCATGTTTCTGACTTAGGATGCCCTCCCCATCATCTGCAGTACAGTTCCCCACCCCGCTTTACTTCGTCTTGCCTGACAAATGCTTACTCATCATTCAAGACCCATCCCTGGGATGACCTCCCTCAGGTGGAGTTATACTTCTCATTCCCTAACCAGACTCAGAATGTTGAAAGAAGGACCTGTAGCTCATTCACTTCTGTATTTCTCAGTACTTAACAATCCCCAGTACATGGCAGATGGTCAATAATGACCACTGAGTGCACAGAATCAGGCCTTTCAAACTTCCATGTTATTAACTAAGTATCAAACAGAAACTAAGGGCCATGGATTTAAAACTATACCCACACAAGTTTGTTAAGCATCAAATCCTATTAGTTTTTAGTTCAAGGTGAAATTAAGTCACCTTACTCTATGTAGCTAGGCCACCCTACTCATTCAAAGAAATATTAGCAATAAATATTCTTGTCATTTTTGTTTTTTCATCATGCCAGCATCTCGTTTTGGGTTTGGATGACATGCTGATTTCACTGAGAACTATTTTGAAACAACAGTGCACACTAATGTATTTTTCCTTTCAAAAGCAAGGGTGCCAGCTATTGTGCTAGCCCATGTCACTCACCTCAGCCACCTGCTGGGTCCCCACTCTGTGCTGAACCAGCCCCTCCATATTTGTAGCCATGGTGAAGCAAGATCATTAGAGAACCTGTTTGGAAAGATGCAGCAACTTCCATCAGGTGGGGAGAAAACAGGCCTCTTCAAAAATACTAGTAATCAAAATTCATCTTTGGTACTGTGTTGTGCAAATGTTGCCCTCTACAGGAGATGGAGCTAGCAGGTTGGGCATATCTGGATATGCTGCACCAGCTTCTTCAATTAAAGTTAATTAGTAGAAACATTTCCTTTTGGAAACAAGACTTCCCCTAGTAAATACAGACAGAGATGAATTTGGAACTTTATCAGGTATCTCAGGTTGTAACAGCTTGGTTTACTTCTCAGGGAGGTGGGAATCATACCTTTTTTAATAGCTCCTTGTCACAGTATGCTGAATAAAAAGGTGCCTATCCGAGAAAGGTGTGAGATCAACTTTGGATTCAGAGCATTAGATTGCTATCATCAACTGTACTTCTGTTACTAGTGGCAATGTGAGAAGCAAAACTTTACCCAGATACTAAAGCACTTCATTCCTATGTTGAAAGGTAAACACTATCACTGAAAAAGAAAGAAAAAAACTAAAGAGACTGCATCCCTAAAGTATACTAAGAAAATGATACCCATAAATTTATCATTTCATATTTTTACATCCTTATTAGAAAACCAGATAATTCAGCTTTCTATTTATAGGAAAAATAGATATGGTACCATCATTTGCAAAAATTGAGGGTCTCAATTTGCAAAAATTTTATCTAAAGAGATAAAAAAAATGAGCTTGTCTCCCACCAGGAGAAACAGTCATACATACAAACCCTGAGTCTCTTCCAGATATAACTTCCCTGAATATCCCCCCAAACACTTTCCAATAACTCTACCACAAAGAATTTAGGAAACAGGGAGTCCACTTTGGACCCAATTCTTAGATGAATCAAAAGGACTTCACGATTTACTGTCAGGTCCCATGGTTAACAGGACAACAAAGCTCAGTATGAGTTATTTTTAGCAATTACACATAAAAACTATATAGCATGACTAAGCATGTACTATACACAAATGTAAACATAGCTCATTTGCTTGGTCCTTCCTCAACCACAAATTATTCTGGACTATTGTGCAATGCAATTTTACAAAACACTTTCCTGTAGTTTTCACCTAAAGTATTATATTTATAACTGCTGATCTCTATGAAGCCTTTTAATGCTTCGGTAACTTTCTATGCTAGTCTATCCACTATTAGATAGCCACGTCTATTATCATAATTCCCCTTCATATTATTTTATGCCAAAATAGCAATGGGGGGGAAATGGGTGCATGAAACTGTGAATGCCAGATATAAAAGACTTGACGAAATCAAACATCTCTAAAAGTAGTTACCACACCAACTGCTACAATGGATACCAGGCCATCAGTATCAATGATTCTTCATTTTCACATAACAGGATTAGGTCTGAAACTGCAGATGTAGTCATTTTGGTCATTTATTCCTTTAGTATGTAGTCAACTTTTTACTTTTATTTGTTTCTAGAAGACAAAGCACAGAGAAACACTCTCTGGTCTTTTCTCTTGATATAATTCTATTCCAACTAATAGAAACAAGAAAAAAGCATCACTTATAATTTTAGAAAAGTCAATCAACTATTGTATAAAAATAAATTGAAAATACATGTGAGAAGTCTTACAGTTCTAATCTTTTTCCTCAAAACAGTAAATAAGAAATGCTTAAAATATCACATGGCTAACGACAGTTAACAATTGTTATACATTAAGAACCACAATACAAACAAGCAGCGCCAACTATTAATTTTACCTTACTTGCAGGTTATCAGCATTTCTGCTGCTAACAACTACAGAATGATGCAAGAAATATGTGATTCAAATATTACAGAAATTTAATTAGAGAAATATTGAAAGGTATGGAAATAGAGTACTAGAAATACATATCTCACTATTGAATTTCCCTTAAAAGAGCTGGTATGATTCTTCAAGTTTAGAGATGCAGTAGATTTTATAGATAACTGTCTGATTTTATGGAGACTTAGTAACTCTGAAAACTTTCTGTAATGATTCATTTAACACTATGCAGGACCAATCAACTTCAAATAGAGTGGCATCCTGAGATAATTCTAATGACTGGTGACTATAGACATTAGAGTAGAAGTAATACACCTGTAACAGAAAAGCTCACTATTAAGGGTACTAATTCCTTGTTGATTATTGAGCTATAAATATCTTCTCCCACTCTGTGGCTTGTTTACTTTCTTTGTGGTATCTTTCGATGAACAGAAATTCTTAAATTTGATCAGACTAACTTTATCAATATTTTCTTTCACAGTTTGCACTTTTAGTTTTGTTTATGAAAATCCTGTCCTACCCCCAGGGTCAAAAACACAATTTTGTATTATTTTTTTCTAAATGTTTAAGTTTTGCCCCTCACATTTGATTAAGTCCCCAATCCATCTGAAAATTGATTTTTGATTTTTGAAAAGGAATAAAGATCTATTTAATTATTTTCCCATACAGAGAATCAATTTTCCAGCACCATTTATTGAACAATCTATCCTTTTCCCCACTGATCTGCAATGCCACCTCTGCCATATCTCAGGTTTCCCTAAATATGTGGATGTAATTCTTGGTTTCCTCTTCTATCCACTACTGTTCAACTTAATCTTCTCTACATCAATAGCATTGTCTTATTATTACAACTTTATAATAAGCATTGCTCTCTACCGGACAAGTGCCCCCCACATCTTGCTTGTTCACATCAACCCTGGATGGTCGCATATGCCCAATACCCAGAGGAGCAACCTTCTTTTACACTTGAATTCTTACAATTCCTGATCTCATTGCTGATTTTCTGCCACCAAAGCAGCTTTAAGCATCAATATCAGCTTTGGAAGCTGCTTAAAAATGAATGAGCACCTTCTGCAAAAGCAAGCAGAGACCTAGTGAGAGCAAAGCAAGTATTTCAAAAAAGATTTAAATGCAATCAGAACAGACAAGTCAGAGTAGTTTCAAAAAATATTTTTCATTTCAGTATTTATTGAGAATATGTTAAGCTACAAACCATATCTTATCCTCTTATATAACTAAGAAAACAGAAGCTTCTTCTTCAAGGATATCACAATGTAAGAGGTAAAGCAAAAGGTGCTATCAGGAAAGGGGGAAAAATATTTAACTCAAGTGCACCCCAGAAAAAAAAAAAAGATGGCATCAGGGGTTAAGATTGTCACCTGAGAGCTTCTTTTCCTGCTACCACAGTCATAGGTGGGCCTAGAGATAGAGAGATCACACAGTGAGAAGGAAGGGCCAAGAACTTCGGAAAGGGTATTGAGCAAAGATTTTCAAGGAATGTCCCCTTAGAAGGAGAATTTCCAGGAAACAGCAGGTTGTTATCTATATGTACTTTGAAAAACCATATTCACTAGTACAGTAATTTTGCATTGGAAATCTCAAAAAAAAACTGTTTTTTATAGTACAATCTATAGAAATAAAGCTTTTAAAAACAATCCTCTTGGCTGGTGGAGATAAGCATAATACAATACCAATTATCATTTACTGAGTAGTTACTATATGTCAGGCACTATCTTAATAAGCACCAGAGAGAACACTACACTACCTTTGGTACAGAAGCCTGAGTCTTCAAAGGCTGACACTTGACCTATGTAGCTCCCTGATCCTGAAAGATTGCTCCTTCCCCCCGCAACCCCCTCCACAGGAGAGACTCAATAATGTTTACTGAAAAGAACTTGATTAGTTGCAAAAAGAGCTATCAGGCTAAGCATCATAAGTGCAAAAAACTGCTACAGAATATCCTATGGTGATTTTAAACTGATCAAGTCCATTCATCACCAGCACTGATCCTTATTAATTGACTGCTGTGCACTAGACAATGAATAAGGCAATTAACTGCTGAGAATTAATAATGATAATCATAATAATAGTAATAACAGGAGGAGGAACAGTCCTTGTCCTTGAAGAACTCAAGAAGAAGACTAATAGTAGCTATACACTGTGAATACGGTAAGTGTCCAAAGGAAGAAGCATCTTTCTCTGCCTGTGGGAGTCAGTGTAATGTTATAAGATAAAGATACTAAAACTGGGTCTTGAAGAAGAGTGGGAGTACAGCAAGCAAAGAAAGGGGTAGGTGGGGAGAAAATTCTCAGCAGAGGACAGCTCATATAAATGGACAGGTATAAAGGAGAATGGCCTAGTCAAGGAAAAGCAGGCAATCTGGAGTGGAAATGTAGAGGTCACCAAAGGAGAACTATCAGTGGTTGGGCAGAGGAACGAAGCCATCATAACTGCGTTTTCAAAGAAAAAAATCCCTTGGGCATGTGGGGGTGACAGAAAGGGGGAGGACTATAGATGGGAGGTCAGTTAGGAAGTGATGGCAAAAGTGAGGACTAGAGAATAAGACAGATGCTTACACATGACTTGAACTAGTGAGCTTTTACTGTACAGCACATGAAATGACACAGGTCACAGTAGATAAAAACTGAAACACATCACCTAATGAAGGAAGTAAGAACACTATTGCTGGGCCTTATGTGGCTGTAGGTTTTTTATAACAAATTCAAATCCAAGTAGATCAGTATTGCCCCTTTAACAACAAAGAAGCAAAGAACTACAATGGTGACTTTGAATCAACTGTTCTAGGCTCACATTCCCTCCATGTTCAATTGATTCCAATCATCCATGGTATGTTTTACTTACCCATAACCATATAACATTCAAAGTATCTACTGTCTTGATATTTTCTCATCAACTATATTGGGTTCTGAGGCTCTGGCATGAAGTTGAGTTCTCTAATATACAACAGTTAGAGGTTACTGTGAAGATTAGATCTTAAACATGTATGCAAAGGGCCCAGAATGTGCCTGGCACATAGTAGATAATAAATGGTAGCTAATATTTTTACAAGGTGATGTGGCATCTTTTATGTTCTCAAAAAATTCTGAAGACTCTAAACAGGCTGACAGGGAGTAAAAATGAGAAATACAGAGCTGGGGATTTGAAATCAGAGATCTCAAGACTTGAAACCAAGAACTGGAAATCAGGTAGCAGGTTTAGCACAACAGAAACGTTCATCAACAGAAAAGATGCTCACTGGCATGCCCTCCAAGGTCAAGTTCAGATACACATCCTGTCATCAGAAACCTTCTCACTATTTAAAATAAAAAATTGCTTAGCTTTTTAGTCAGGTGATTTCCTGCCCACTGCACCCCTCCAAAGGAGACTGGTTTCTTCCATATTAAAAGGCTGGACTGTAAGAAAAGGGCAGCAATGGCATGTGTGTTGGGGGTACAAGTAAATATTGAGAAAGAGAAGCGGGTCTCACCTGGAGTTTCTATACTAACAGGGCAGTTCTACATTTTTCTGTGTGGAGACCTCCCCTATAAAAAATAATTGTACACTGTGGTTAATTTTCCCTGCCTTACCAACGGCCCAAGTTTAAGGATGATGCGGGTTGTCTTTTTCATTTCTATTAATGTGAGCAAGGGATATTAATAGAAATGACGGATGGAGAGCCAAGTAGTTTTACAGAGTTCCTACTATGTATCTTAGATCAAAGTAGGCATTTTACATCCCTTATCTTATTTAATCCTTAATATATCTTCTGAGTAGGTATTATCAGGTATTATTAGCCCCAAAATGCCCTTCAAAGTAGTGTTGCAGGAAAGGGATGTCAAGAGGAGGGAATTTAAAAAGTGACAGGAGTCAATTAACTAAGGGCACAAATTGCTCACATCAGTAAGACAGATCATTTAATAACTGATTTACACAACCACCAATTACTCAATATGTGATTTATATTTCAGCACTACTGACAGAAATTTCTGACCCAGTTCCACCCAGATAGTAAGATGATAGTTGTTTCAGAACTTGAACACTTCCCATGTTACCTATATAGTAAACACTTTTAGTCAAGACAGTTTTGCTGTCACTATATAAATTTTTTTACTTACTATACTGTATAGGTACAACATGCAAACATAAAAGTGCACAAATTATAAATGGAAATGCTTAATGAATTTTCACTAAGTAAGCACACATGTAAATATCATACAGATCAGAAATTAGACCATTACCTGCAACTCAGAAGTACCCTCCCTGGAGCCCTTCATGGTCTCCTCCTATTAATGACTTCTTCACCATGGTTTAGTTTTGCTTATTTTAGTATTGTATATAAGTTTTCTGTGTCTAGCTCCTTTTGCTCAACATTAGTTTTGTGATAACTACTAGAAGTTAGTCCATTTTCACTGCTGAATAGTATTCTAATGTATGACTATGCCATGATTTATTTAGCCATTCTTATAACTACTAAACATATGGGTTGTTGTTAATGATCTTAAGACGAGCATTCTTCAACACAACTTTTTTTGTTTGTTTTTTAATTTTTTTTTACTTTTTTTATTAATTAAAAAAATTAACAAACAAAACATAAGATATCATTCCATTCTACCTACATATATAATCAGTAATTCTTAATATCACCACACAGTTGCATATTCATCATTTCTTAGAACATTTGCATCGATTTAGAAAAAGAAATAAAAAGACAACAGAAAAAGAAATAAAACAATAGAGAAAAAAAGTTATACATACCATACCCCTTACCCCTCGCTTTCATTTACCACTAGCATTTCAAACTAAATTTATTTTAACATTTGTTCTCCTATTATTTATTTTTATTCCATATGTTCTACTCTTTTGTTGCTATGGTAGATAAAAGGAGCATCAGGCACAAGGTTTTCACATTCACAGAGTCACATTGTGAAAGCTGTATCATTGTTGAACACAACTTTTGATGCATTGCTATCTTCTCTTCATTTGAAAAGCTTTCCACTTTTAAAAATTCACTTTGTCTTTTACTTGAGAAAAGAAACACACATTATAAATATAGAATTTATTTTTTAAAATTCTGTATTGTATCAAATAAGTCAACAAAAATGCTTTGTCAGACTTCCCATTTGAGGACTGACATATACTTTGTGACATTTGCTTTTAACCATGGTGAAGCAAACTAAAAAGGTGAGTTTTCAATAATTCCAAGAGATTGGGCTATTTGCCTAATAATCCTAGTAAAAAGATGCATTTTAACAGAAGAGAGAGAAAGAGATGTGTGTACAAAGGACATTTCTGAAATGTTCAACAAATAACAGAACAATAAGATTCACTGTATAAAAAATACCATGGAGGGAAATGTGTCACAAAGCCTGCTGGCACTGCATAACTTCTCAGGAGTCATCCCATCTCAGCTGTCTGTCTTTCTCAGGGGAGATGTGCCTGCCATAAACAGTGATTGGACTTTTCAGGTGCATCTGTAGGCAGCCAGGTGAGAAACAATTTTTTTTTTTTTTTTTTGCATAGCTTATACTAATCTGTGAACAATATAGGTAAATAAAGTGGTTCTTTCCTTTTTTTTCTTTTTGGGTGCATGGTCTAGGAATCAAACCCGGGTCTCCCACATGAAAAGTGAGCATTCTAACACTGAACCACCCGTGCACCCAATAAAGTGGTTCTTTAATTTGAGTCCAGCTCCACCAGCCTCACATTTCCTCTTTTCACTCTTCAGTAGCATCCACCCCATTTTCCAGGTCCCAACACACCTTTTCTCACATCTCCCACTCATCCAAACAAGAAAGAATGATACCCTTTTTTACACTTGGGATCTCAGAATGAAATTCCTATCAAAATGTTAATGTTTCCATGCACTAGAATCTTTGGAGCTATTGTTGATAATTATGAAAGGTTTCACCTATTGAGAAGGGACTTCAGATCTCTTAATAAAATGAGAAGAAGGAATAACAGGATAGGTGGCAATTACAAAAGCAATCTCAAATCTCAGCCTTTGGGCCTACTAGACTGGCAGCAAGGGACCCTCCAACAAATAAGCAAGGGTATGTCCTTTACAACATCTGATAAATGCATGAATGTGTCCATTAGATTAAAGATGCTAATCATACATGGGAAAGAAAAAGTCAACATTGTTTATACCCCTTATAATCAGCAATTAAGTCAAAAGAGATAACTAAAATCTGGTAGGGGAGTTTTACATCAGGTAGGAGGCTGGGCTTGATGAGTTTTAAGGCTTCTTCCAACTCTAGGATTACTTCCCCCCACCCCTGACATTATTTTGTTGTTACTAGTATTTATTATGGGTACTATGGCACATAGGTAACTGGTGAGAGAACTCAAAGACAAAAATTCAGAAGGAGGGTCCTTAGTATATGAGGAGCTCAGGCAGCTAGACACAGGTGCCCAGTGGCTCAGTGCCAAATATAAGGGACAGGATGCTCCACACAGGCCTATCTCCCTTGTCCTTGATGTCAAAGGAACAAACAGCTACTTCCTTTGGCCCGATCTCCATGTTGACTTAATCTTCCCACTTTACACGTGTAAAGGAATTCGTAAAGAATATATAAGCCTGAAAGAGGCTAAGGACTCAGGGCTCCAGAGCCAGGTCTTTCTGCCTCCACAGTCCATGCTCTTTTCACTGTACCACACTGTCATTTGTCTCCTTGTAGACAAGTGTTAAAAACTTCCCAGGAGTCCTCATAAAATGAGGAAGTTATTGCAAGTAGGCTTGTTCCTTCATTCTGTAAAGGAATGTTCATGAAAACAAAACTTCAAGGTCACCATAAATACAACTGCTAAAACAATAAATAAGTAATTTCATGATGTAATACACTATATAGCGTTTTCACTAAACCATCTGTTCTTTCATACCCTTGGGAAACAAAGTGTTGACTGAACAAATGATACCAAAAATCCTTCAAAAGAATATGAAAGGAACGTCTAAAAATAAACAAAATATTAAATAAAAGTGGGTTTTAAAATATTTATGGTATTTTGGAAATACCGCAAGAGTCATTTTATTTTAAAAATCTGTATTACCAAGTGTGGAGAGGATGTGTACAAATAGGAACACTTGTTCACTGTTGGTGTGAAAGTAAAATAGTGCAGTCACTATGAAGACAGTTTGATAGTATTTCAGAAAGTTAAGTATAGAATTACCATATGACCCAGGAAACCCACTTTGAGACATACACACATAATGGAGTATTATTCAGCTATAAAAAGGAATGAAGTCCTGATACACGTGGCAATATGGATGGACCTTCAAAACATCATGTTGAGTGAATAAGCCAGACAGAAAAGGACAAATATTTTATGATCTCAATGACATGAAATACTCAGAATAAGCAAATTCAGAGTCATAAACAAGAATATAGGTTACCAGGGGCTGGAGTGAGGTCAGGAATGAACAATTTATGCTTAAACTGAACAAAGGTACTATTTGGGTTGAAAGAAAAGCTTTGGTAATGGATGTGGTGATGGTAGCACAATATTGTGAATGTAAATCTGAAAGTGGTTAAAAGGGAAATTTTAGATTTTATATATATATAACCAGAATAATTTTTTTTTAAAAAAAGCATAAGACTGTACCACACAGTGAACCCTAATATAAACAATGGACTACAGTTAATAGCACAATTATAAAAAAAGGTCTTTCATCAATTGCAACAAATGTACCATACTAATGCAAGGTGTTAACAGTAGGATGGTATATGGGAACTCTGTACTTTACGCATGATTTTTTTTTAGTAAACATAACTTGTTTAATTTACAAAATCTGCATTATATCAACTAAGTCAACAAAAAAATTCTATTTACTACTTTCCAGTGGCGGGTTAACACAAATTTTGCAAAGTCTGCTTTTAACCTTGATAAAGCAACTGAAAAGTGATTTTCAGTAATTCAATTCCCAACACCCTACAAATCCACTGAAGATTTCTTCCTTGCTCTCAGACTCTGCGCTGGAAATATAATGGTGAGTGAAATGATTCCTGCTCTTATAAAGCTTGCAGTGTGATAAGGGGGACAGGCATTAAATAATCACATAACGGAGTGTGTAATTACAAAGTGAAATAAAGATTATAAAGGGAAGGAACACAGTATAAATAAAACAATCTGATCTAGAATGGCAGTGGGCCTCAGGGAAGGTTTCTCTGAGTTTCCCTGATGCCCGAGCCAGGACCTGCAGGACTGGGGTGTGTCTGTAGAGGAGGAGATGGGGGAAGGGAGGATTTCAGCATTCCAAGCTGCCACAGCAAAACGTGCAAAGGGCTTGAGGCAGGAGGTAAGGCACACTGTCTAAGCATTGAAGGTGGCCAGTGTGTCTAGGGGAGCAAGGGGTACAGGGATAAGAAAACGAAAAATTTTTAAATGGCAAGCAGGAAACATTACATGGTTTCTTGTGGGGGTTGAACAGAATAATGCTTGTTGTTAAAGAGTTTTATAAATTGTAAAGCATCCTATACTTTTGTTAATATTATTTAGTTTTATTACTTTGTTTTCTGAGTAAATTTTTGGTCTGGATATCAAGTGACTAGCTGAAGGCAGAAGAGCCAAAAGTAGAATCCCAGTATTCTAACTGGTCTAATCCAGTATTCTAGCCCCTACACCACTGTCTGAAAGTTTCATTTCTTGTATCACTTAGTTCAATGTTCATACCAGAAAACTTGTATTTCATAACAACAACTATTTATGTTTTGAGAGTGCCAGGCACTTTTCTAAACTATTTACATTAACTCATTTAATCTTCAATCCTAGAAGGTTCTATTATTGTCCAAATGTGGGTACTGAGAAGTCACAGACCAGTAAATTGCAAAGTATCAGAGCTGTTAACCACTGCCTATTTAGCTTTCACCTAAAATTGTGTGTGTGATTCACATATACATAGGGGAGAGAAGGGAACGTTGTATGGAGTCACATTCACCTATTTTTTAATTCACCTATTTCTGAGGGTTCTGATCAATGTCTTAGTTATCTTTCTACATCCAATCTAGCACATAGTGCCTGGAGTTTTGTGAGGCTTGGAAAATATATGATGAATTGGAAATGGGTATAAGAGGCTAAATACGATTTTAATCTGGAAGTAAAGTGATTTTTATGAGGCTTCCCTCCTATGTCAAGTATTGCCAACAATTCATTTGATGGCTGCATTTTGTGTGGCTCTCTTCTTTTTTACCACTAAATTGAAGAGCCATTCTCTGTTACCACTACCTTTGTTATATTTCAGACTACAGCCTGGAGGTAGAGTGAGATCATGGAAAAGACAGTGATCTGGTTCGAATCACTCTACAGCCACAGCTGGACTGCTTTCAATCACACCAAACACTTTCCCTCCCGAGTCTTTACACTTGCCGTTCTCTTTGTTGGAACACTAGTCCTTCCTGGGGATCCTTCTAATCTTTCAGTTTCTATCAAACAACACCTCCTTAGAGAGGTCTTCCCTGACCATCCAACACAGATTTAGTCCCCTCAGGCCTTCTCTACACATCCAGCCAGTTTCATTTCTATAATGGCATTACTTCTCTGAAATTATCTCTATTTACTGTCTATTCGCAACCCCACCCCACCCCACCCACCAAACTCCAAGCGGGCAGGGGCCTTGTCCATATGGTTTTCTGGATATCATCAGTTGCTTAAAACCACGTAAATACGTATAAATGAACGAATGAGAAAAGAAATCACGCTCGAGTCTGTTCTCCCAAGTCCTCAATACCCTTAAGCTTTCTGCTCGCGGTGACTCTACATTTCATTTTTAACAGTAAGACCCATTTTTACATTACTTTGTGGTTCAGCAAGTGGCCAGGACTCCATTTTCTGAGTTGAATCCCTCAAATAACTCAGAAAAGACAGATTCGGCCTGACAAAAATAACCACTCTCCCCATTTTACAGGCTATGAAATTAAGCTTCAGAGAGGGGATTCTCCCCACGGCGGGCGCCCCAAAAGGCGTCCAGTATCGAAAAGATTTCCCCATGAGACAGCGTGTGAATTCAAAATGCTTCATCACCTTTACTACTATTGTTCTATAGTACCCAGCCTGGAGTCGTTCCAGGCCGAGGGTAGCCCAGCACCTGGTCGAGTCCCGAGAGCCCGGACCCCACCGCTTAGGTGCGTGCCCCAGACTCCGACCCTGGGCCGCGCCCCCCAGCACCGCGCCCCGCCCCCTGCCCCGCCCCCGTCGCCCGGGTCCCACGCCGCGCCCCTGCCCCTGCCCCCGCCCTGCCTGGGCACCCGCATCACACAGGGAACGCCCTCTCCTATCCAGGCCAATCAGCAGGGCGTCAGCGGGCGCCGCAGACCCCGGCCCTCCTATCTGAGCAACAATTGGCCGCCCTAGCTGTCGCTCAGGAGGTCGCGCCCCACACCCGCCTTCCACCTTTCCCTCCACCCTCCCCGTCAGAAAAAACGGCGGTTGGGCCGCGGCAGCCGCCAACGGCAGGCGGGAAGCGAAGGGGCGAAGAGCCAGGGAGCTAGGGAAGGAGGGACCAGAGGGAGGAGGAGGAGGAGGAGGAGGAGAAGGAGAGCCCAGCTCAGCCGGAGCCATCTCTGCCGGGAACAAAATGGCGGCGCTGGCAGAGGGCCAACTGTGAGGCGGGGCTGCGGCCATTCCCCCTCCGCCCCCACCCTCGCGCCGGCCGGTCAGGGGGAACCCTCTCGCTTCACCCGGCCGCGGGCGGGGAGGGGAGCGGCCCGGCCCACTATGCAAAGCGTCCGGAGGCGCCGCCGCCGCCGCCCCGTGGCAAAGGTAAAAGGGTCGGGTTCAGCCGCCGCCGCGGCGGCGCCTCCATGTCCGCGCGCCAGGCCCGCCCCCTCCGCCGCCTGACCGAGCCCGCCCCGACCCCTTTTCAATTTTACCTCAGGATTTGGCGCCAAAGCAGCCTCGAAGCTGGTCCCGTGTCTGCGGCGGGCGGCCCCCGGCGCGGAGGGCAGGGCGCGGGGAGGCCGGGCTCCCGGCGCTCGCGGATGGCGGGAGCCCCAGGGGCTGCGGGTTCGCGGGGGGAGCGGGCGAGAGACGAGTCGCCGAGGTGGGAGCGGGGATGGCGGGGGCGGGCCCGGGGGCGCCGCCGGGGTCGCGGGGAATGGGGGGGTTTGTTATTGTTTTTGTCAGTGAAAGGTCAGAGTTCGTGACCCCGGTGCCGCCGCCGCCGCCGCCCGCGCGCTGGTAGGAGGAGGGCGAATGTTCTTCTTCCTCTTCCCGGCGCCAGCCTCGCTGCGGCCGCGGGGGGCGGGCGAGCACGCGATTGGCTGAGGCGCGCGCGCGCACCGGAACGCGGCGGCCGGGCGCTCGGGCCATCCGGGCCCGGGCCGAGCCTCCACAGCTGGCCGGAGAACACTTAATTCAAAGGCCTACGTTTGCGCCTTGCGCGGCCTCCAAATTTTTTTTTTTTTTTTTTCAGGGCAAATGTCGGTCTTCTTTTAAAGCTGTGCACACCGAGCCCAGTACCGTTGATCGTTTCCAAGCCCGCCCCTCCCCGGGGGACCGGTTGGGACTGTGGTCTCGCTGTGTTGTCCGATCGAGGAGGAGGTGGAGGATTTTTGCGAAGCTCGGGAAGTGTTTATTGATTGAAGATGCGGGGGACCTAATTGGCTTGATGGATTCGCCCAGCCACATAGAGGAGCGCTTGTAGATCGGAAATGGGTGGTTTATTGGATGGGTATTGAACCACCTGTGTCTTATTTGGGACAGATGTGATTTTGTTTCGGTTCTAAAGGTCCCAGGGTACGCCAGCTTCTGGCAGTGTCCAGTAAAGTTTTGAAACTTTGCAAACTGTATTATTTGAGGGGGGGGGTTCATAGACATACGATGCAAATCTGTTGTAGTCCCCTGCCCTTCCTCCTTGTGATTTGGAAATAGTAAATGGTGACCACATAAGTGCACGTAAAGCAACTCTTGGCAGAATTGCTTAGCTTATATAAAGAAAATTGCCTCTTTTGATCTTAAATATCTCGGGTTGTAGATTTTCCTCAGATATTTTTCCTTTTTTTTTTTTTTAAGTTGTGGTTTTGACTTGCGTGGCAGGTGCCGACGAGTTATTTATTTATCCTAGATGCCCCGAAGTGTTTAAGCTAGAGTCACCTGCATCAGGATGCTTTGTAGGCTGCAGATCCTGTACTTATTGATTTTTTTCCTGCACTTTTTAGTAGGAATAAATACTGATTCCAAGTCCATATTTGTTATGACTGTCGAATAGTAGCCACTTGAGCTTTTTCTTTCAGAGTAATCGCAGCTGAGTATTTTGCCCATATCTTATAATGTTTTTATTCAGTAGAAAATGTTTTAAACACACCCATTTGCCTTCCCCCTTGCTTTCAGCTTGTAAGGAAGTAAGTAGGCACAGAGCAGAATTTGTAATGTCATGCTGAACCACATATTCGAAAGCTGGAAGAAGTCTGGAGATGATTTGGTCAAATCTTCTGGCAGGAAGAATTTCCCTATCTCACAGATGATTTGGGTGAGACTCAGAAAGATCTAGTTATGTGCTTGAGATAACTGTGTGTGTGTGTTAAAGAAGTAGGTTTACAAAAATCGTGCAACAGGTACAGAGTTCCCATATCCTCTGCCCTCCCCCCCATTGCACACACAGTTTTTTCCCCTATTAGAAACACTTTACATTAGTGTGGTACCTTTGTTGCGTTGATGGGGCAATATTTTTATAATTATACCATTAACTACAGTCCATGGTTTACATTTGGGTTCATTGTGGTACAGGTCTATGGTTTCTAAATTTTTTTTATTCTGGTAAAATACATACAACCTGAAATTTCCCCTTTTAACCACATTCACATGTACTATTCAGTGGTGTTATTTACATTCACAGTTTTGCTGAGATAACAATATTTTGACGAAAAATCCTTGCATATATGGCCCAAATTATGGTTAATGTACCCTTTTTCAAAAATCAAGCTTTTTAATATTAATACTTCTAGGTATAGTGTACAAATTCATTCGTCATTGAGTTTTTTGGTTTTTTTTAAAACATTACAATTGTACTAGATTTTAAAATATCAAACAGTAACTAATGTTTCTATGGCAGCTTATAGTTTTCTAGTTTCAATTAATACTCGATAGCTTCATGAACAAGGCACTGTTAATTTTCATCTTACTGCGGTGTGGGAACTGCCCAATATTATAGGCGCAATAAGGGAAGCCAGGCCTTTGATGTGGTCTTTTGACATTAAATTCTGTTCCCTAAACCATGCAGCATCTGTCTGCCCTGTTGATAGTAGTATTCAGTAAAATTTCAGTTAAAGAGTAGTTCAGTATAGTAGAAAGGGTTCATAATCATGATCAGTTTGAACAGCTTTTCTTCTGAAAACAAATGCATATGTACACACACATTGCATGCAATATCAGCAGGTAACAGACCTCTGAAAGCTTAGGTCAGCACTATCACAGAGCCATGTTAGAAAGAACACTTTGCCATAATTTTGTAACACTTAATGGATTTAATAACCCCCAAAAATACAAGTTGTGTTACACTAGCTATACTTTCACTTTGCTGCTTTTATTCAATTCCTATTAATGAGAACCTTCCACATTTGCATTAACAGTGCTTTTAACATTATATTTATCAGCCTTTAAAGGGTTCTTGACCTAGGAAGGGTGCACTTCAGAATTGCCAGGCATCCAGAGGTTCTGAAGCAGTGAGCTTGTCAACAGCGCTTCTGCTGAGTATCACAAGTAATTCGAGGTCACTCCAGGCCTGTGTGTTATCTAATTCCAAACCTGTGTGGCAAAAACAAAACAAACATATTTCTCTTTTTGAAATGCATCTTAGGAGAATTTCTTTTTTAAGCTCTGACTACACCTGGAGCTTATTCCTTCTTGAGTCAGTGGGCTCAGTGGGAGAGGTGCTCTACGTAGCAGTACCAAGCCCTTGTATGTGCATTATCTCGGCACGTACCCAGACTGAACCTTTTATTGGGAAATGTTTTCTGTCTCTGTTGCAGCCCTTAAACAAATACCTCATACAGAGTGAATATGAATTGGGCATCTATTGAATGAATGCCTATTCCAGCTACAATTAAAGGGAGCAGTATTTATATCATTGTTCCCATTTGTACAGATGAACACAGTGAAGATGAAGTTTGGTGACTTCTTCCAGCTGGGCTGTGAATCTGGGATTTCTGGCTCCTTGCACAGTACTCTTGGGTGAGACCCAGGTGTTCTCACCTCTGGCCCCCATGACCTCTGGTCAGGCCTTTTTTTTTCAATGTATTGAGGTGAAATTCACATAACATAAAATTAACTATTTTAAAGAACACGTTAGTGGCATTCAGTATATTCAGTGTTCTACAAACCACCACCTCTGTGTAGCTCTGAAATAGTTCTGTCACTCCAATGTAAAATCCTTTTCCCATTAGGTAATTTCTCCCCTTTTTCCCCTGCCCTTAGTCTCCTTTCTCCCCAACCCCTGACAACTACCAAGCTGTGCTCTGGTCTCTGGATTTATCTGTTATGGATATTTCATATAAGTGGAATCATACAATATGTGATCTTTTGTGTCCTGCTTTCACTTAGCATGGTGTTTTAGAGGTTCATCCACATTGTGGTATGTATCAGTACTTTAATTTTTTTGCTGAATAATTTGAGCAGTAACATCAGTCTGTTCTGCAATTGCTGATTGATTGACTCATCTGTCTCTTGCTAGTCTGTGAACTCCTTGAGAGTGGGAACAGTCATTCAGTTTTGTTTTGTACGAAGCAGAGTAAGCATGTTTTTGCCATCCAAAGTTATTTATCTACATTTAAGTGATAAATGTTGTCAGTGAAAATCAGATTTTGATTAAACAAAAGTTGTGGATATGGGTTCAATGGTAGAATGCTCGCCTTTCACGAAGGAGACCCGGGTTCAATTCCCGGACCATGCAATCCCTCCAAAAAAAAAAAAAAAGTTGTGGCTATGTTAAATTTTCAAATTTATTTTCAGGCAGAAATTTTTACTTGTAAGTGTACTGCTTTTGTGATGCAAAAAATGATTTTCCTTTTTTGTAATGTAAATTAGTTTTTGATAATTTTGTATTCTCATAGACTGGGAGGCTTAAAGCCCTTCATAAATACTTATGTACATCTTCGTATTAATTATTCTTTCTTATGGGCGGGTACTTTTATATATGATCATTTTATCAGAATTTCCTTCCTGAAGCTCCAGTGGCGCAATCGGTTAGCGCGGTACTTATAAGAATTTCCTTCCTATATGGTTTATGTAATTATGACTTATTTACAAAATGAACTTTTAAATCACATAAGATTTTCTATTAGCCTCATTTTTTAAGAGTTTGGAGTGTGCATATAGAAAACCTCTGAATACCAGATTCTTGTACCTTCCACATTATCCTGTTTAATCTTCACAATAATCCAGGGAAGAATAGGTGATGGTTTCCTGTTTTCACAGCTGAAGAGGTCAAGGTGAAACAAGGAAGAGGATAACTTCTCCAAGGTCACATAGCTAGCAAGTGGTGGAGCATTTATTAACAGTTATTTCTTCCCCTCTCACCTCCTTGATTGTTAGAGACAAGCTTTTAGCACAGACTAGTTCACCTTAGAAGGCCCCTTGGGAGGTCTCAACTTCTCAATAAATGGCCCTTACTCTTCCTGAAAAGAGAAATGTCTGTCCCTGTTGTTGATTGGTGAGACCTGGCCCAGGAATGGCAGTAGAGCGCATTCCCCATCCCCTTCCCACAGGTACAGAAAGGCTATTACTCACGAATCCAGCCCCTTTAGTCTGGATTCTGTGTATTCTGGGGCTTCTGCTCCTGAGACAGTGTTATTTGCAAGTTGTATTTGACTCACACATCTTAGAGCAGTAGCTCTTGGGCATTTGGAGGAGGCATGAACCCCTTTGAGCATCTAATGCAAAATTAGATTATCTTAGATAAAAATGCACCTGCCCATAGTCCCCTGGTTTGAGAGTATGGATTGCTCCAAAGGACTTTTTTTTCTTTTTCTTTTAAATATTGCCTAACTAGGAACACTGAGTCTTGAGGCCTAGGAACTTCTCTACTAGCATAGTTCCATCTCAAGAGCTGATGTGTGGCCTCTCCACTCAGGCAGACTGAAAGTTTTTAAAAATCAAGTTTTTTAAAGAAGAGATTCTGCAGTCTGTATACTGCAGGCCAGGAGATGTACCTCAGGGCCACAGGTCCCTTGGAGAATTCTTTCCCTTCTGTGCTTTTCTTTGGAGCCCTGCCCTTTGCCTCAGGGAGAGATGGGGTGCAACTCTGCTTCTTCTGGCCTATAGAGACTCTGGGTACACTGTCAACCTGGCTGAAAGTCTTAACACCACCAAATCCATATGGTTCTACTCTGAAATGTGACTCCTTTCCACTCCCCTACCAGTTCCTTCAACCACGATTTCCATTATCCATTCACCTATCTATCCATCCATTCTTCCACCTCATGCTACTACCTGAGTGTTCTGAAACAAAGACATTCCTATTACTCGTGTAGTTTAAAGCCTTCAGTGTGTCCACATTTCACATAGGGCAGAAGTGAAAAAGGTGGTCAGGCAGATAATTTATATGTTAGCTGGCTAAAGCAAACACTATATTTGAATGGTTGAACTGTAGAGTTCACTACCCACTTAAAGAGACAGCCCCTTATCAGTGCTCGGAATAAGGCCCAGAGGTGGTATGCCTTCAGATTTCTTAAGGAGAAGCCAGAAATCCAAATCCGTAAATCTCAGCTTTAAAACTTGGCAACTTCTTCAAATGATTTTTAAACTGTGCTTGCCTAACAGTCTCTCTTTAAACATGAGTCTGGGCTACCAATTTGGGACTTCTGACCATTGAGATACAATCCAAACTCCTGAGCAGAGCAACAGAAAGCCCTCCCCACTGGGCCCTCTCCAGCTACCCTGAGATCCGTCCATCTTACTGGTCTTCCAATAAGAACACTGTTGAATTCGTTACAATTTTTTTACTTCTACTATTGAGCATTTATAGTATCTGTCATGGAGAGGGAACTTGGCAGGAAACACGAGTCTGTGTTCAGAAGTTGGATCCAGCAGTCTCTTGTGGGCCTGGGGTTAAGTCTGGATGCTCAGTAGTAAGAGGTGGTGAGTTCTGCTGGTGAGTGTGTAGACTCTTGTCCTGTTTTCGGGGAAGTATAGTACCCATACTCAGCTATGCCTGTTGTCTCTGAGTCCCCAGCCTCTTCTAGTTTGAGTTTTCTAGATACTAAACCCTCTATCTCCTGTTCAGGGTGGGGAAGGCAGTCACATAGTTGTATGGAGTAGGGATAGGGGATCTGAGGGTCTCATATCCTCTTAAATAGACTCTGAGCCAATTCTGTTTTCAGAAGTCCCAGCCAGCACCCTGGTTTTCTAGGATACCTTGTGCTTCCAGTTACCAAGTCTTTCCAGGGTTAGTGGCCCAAAACAGCTCACATCTTGCTTACATCCCTATCTGTAAGTACTTTCGTTTTAGTTTTCTTATTTGCCAAGTCAGCTACCACTTGTCTATGCATATCTTCAAAAAAATGGGTTGATGTTTTCCATACCCCTTCTCATACCATATGCTTTCACTTGTATTCTCTTTGTCCTTGTGGGTTTTTATTTTATTTATTTATTTTTTTGCTGTATTTTTGTGGGTTTTGGGAGGGAGCCAAGAATGCATGTTTTCTGGTTATCTATTCCCAAACTTTAGTGGCTTAAAAGCCAACAATTATTTTATTATCTTGTAGTTCTAGGGGACTCAGATAAGAGGTTCTTTCTTGGGGCTCTTGTGATTACAGACAGACAGTGGAATGGCAATTGCTGGAGCCTTCTGAAAGTCTTCCTCACTCATTTAATGGTTGATGCTGGCTGTTGGCCTGAACAACCTACATGTGGCCTCTCCATGTCTCTCATCTAGGCTTCCCTATAACATGGCAGGTGCGTTCAAGAATCAGCATTCCCAAAAGAACAAGGTACCATTTTTATGACCTAGCCCCAGGAGTCACATAGAGTCATTTCCTCTGTTTGCTACTTGTTGAGGCAATTGCAAAGTCTGTCCAAGTTCCTGGAGAGGGGATATAAATCCCATCCCTCAATGGGAGGAATGTCAGGTCACATTGTAAGAAGAACAGACAGGAAGGAGAAGATTTGTTGTGGCCATATTTAGAAAATAACCTGTTCTTGTCACCCACCTGTTTTAAAGTATTTGATGGCTCCCACAGTCCGTTAGTAACCATAGGATAAGTTCCAAATAGCTGGACCGGGGTGTTCAATGGCCGAAATGATCTGGCCCTAAATAGCTTTTGTCTCATCTACTTTTATGACTTCCTCCCCCAACATCGACAACACTGCCGAGCAATGTCCAACTGCCACACCTCCCTCATTCTGCCCTGTGCCTCCAATGACCTCCACCCTTCCCCTTCCCTTCCCTGTTAGGCAACCTCCTCCTCAGATGTCAAGCCTCAACTTAGAAGTCGGTCTCAGGAACTCTTTCCTAGTCTCTGAGCAATCCATTCATTGTTCTCTCATCTGTTCTCTACTGCTTCTACTATAGAGAATTAAGTATTTTGTGCCTGAGTCCTCAGATTGTGAGCTGGTTATAACTAGCCATACAAGTGTTCAATATTATGTCACGCCTGGTGTCACTGGTAAAATAGTTCTTGGGTATTGCTGTGTTCCAAAGTCTCTTAGAATTCTCATAAACTTACCTACACAAGATTCAGCTTTATTGCAACAATCGAATGAAAATTTCTAGCAACAGGAAACAATCCTCATCCTACTAGCCTTGCTTTCCAGCTAACTAATCCTGAAGATGAATATCATCATGTGTTTCTTGAGGCTGCAAGTTTCAACATTAAGTCTGATTTGTACAGAGATGCATGTTCTGGTTAGAACTTATTAGGCAATCAGCATTTCTCTGTCAATATTTATCAGTCAATCATGTATCATGGTTTCAATCAGTGGAGTCAGTTTCCAGAATGACTAGAACTTAATAACTCTTCAGGTACCAGAATAGAGAGTATTCTCTATTCTCACCACATTGCAGATTTGCCATCACTGACTGTGGGGCTTTTGACCAGGACCCCAATTTGTGCCCAACCCTCACACCCCTGAAGTATGTGGAAGGGCTTTTAAGTGGTAAACCAAGGCATGAACAAAGGCTGCTGAAATTTAAAGCTCAGAGCTCCTGACTGAAGCCCTAGGTTGAGCACTTTAAGTAAACAGGCAGCTTTAAATGTTTTTATGCTATGTTAAATTTGTTAAAAATTTAAAATACACTATTTAGCAAATCTTTTTGGTTGTGATTTTTTTCTCCAAAAGAGAGAATTGCAAGAAATTGCTGTTGTAGCTTTTACAAAACAATTTCTCCTTATAGCTTTCCTAAATAAAGAGGAAAAAGACCTTAAAATTTTTTCACAAAGAAAGCTTAACTAATGTCAAGGGACCTATCTGAAAAAAGAAATGCTTCATAAAAAAATGTTATTTAAGTAGAAGAAAGTACTATCCATGCAGTAATAACACTGAATGTTAATGGATTATGTTTTTGCATGAGGAAGAACAAAGGAATGTCATTATTGCAGGGTGCTGAAAATAGATGATAATTAATACTTTAAAATATCACCTTATGTGTGAGACTAAAGCAAAAAATGTTTGTTACAAAATTTATATTTTGACTAGAGCATTTCCTAATATAACTCAGGTAG
>PVIY010031782.1:0-29597 GCA_004026745.1 Myrmecophaga tridactyla | reverse complement strand
CTGGTCATGTGATCGTAGTTCAAATTTATCACTACCTTCTTCCACCCATCTCATGTTCCTTTTACCCTCAGCAAACACCGCAGTTGGCTGTGGGTTTTTGCCTGGTGGGGTGACCTAAACCTTCATTCCTGAAGTTTCTGGGCCATTGGTAGTCCTGAATTGAGCTGTTGCAGTTTTTCATTGACTTTTAATCACAGGGCATGGTAGTACTAAGAGACACTCTATGGGATCTCCTTATTCCCAATAGAAAACTCTTCTTTATCTCCATTGTGCAGTTGTAGTCCTATTTCCCTTTGATAGCCAAAATCAACAACACCAGCCAGTACAGTAATCTCCTTACTTGCCTGTTGATTCAGAGACATGAGAAGTCCAAAGTGGTCCAGTGGCAGTCTTAAGTTCCAGTTCAATGCAATCATTGTTGTGTCTCCTGGTAGGTGCACTCCTACTTTTGGAACCAAGGCCTGTAAATCATCAGAGCTGAAGGTTTCAGGGACAGGAAGCAAAAGTTTTTCTAGGGGATTGTTAGGGGTGATAATGATTGGTGCCACTCCCCTTTCCACCCCTTGATTCCTGGATGCCTGGATCCTGGCTATGGGAAGAATAGTACCATAGAGCATACACAGCATTCTGGATAATGCTGAGCCAGTCCTGCAAGGTATTGCAACCTAGTTGGCACTGTAATTGAGTCTTCAAAAGCCATTACACTGTTCTATCAACACAGCTGCCTCTGGATATTGGGGAAAATGGTAAGACCAGAGAATTCCATGAGCATGTACCCATTCCCACACCTCATTTGCTGTGAAGTTTGGGTTTCTTGACCAGAAGCAATGCTGTTTGAAATACCATGATGGTGGATAAGGTATTCTGTAAGTCCACAGATGGTAGTTTTGGCAGAAGCACTGTGGGCAGGAAAGGCAAACCTATATCTGGAGTATATGTCTATTCCAGTTAGAACATTTCCTTTCCATGATGGAAGTGGTCCAATGTAATCAGATTGCTACCAGGTAGCAGGCTGATCACCTCAGGGAATAGTGACATATTAGGAACTACGTGTTGGTCTCTGCTGCTGGCAGATTGGGTACTCAGCAGTGGCTGGCCAGGTCAGCCTTGGTGAGTTGAAGTCCAGGTGCCGAGCCCATGCATAACCTACATCCCTACCACCAAGTCCACTTTGTTCATGAGCTCATTGGGCAATGACAGGAGTGGATGAAGAAAGACAATAACTGGTATCCACAGAACGGCCCATCATGTCCACTTGATTAAAACCTTCTTCTGCTGAATTTACTCTCTAGTGAGCATTCACATGGGACACAAATATCTTTCTGTTCTTTGCCCACACAGAAAGTCCATCCACATACCTCTTCCCTGGATTTCTTTGTCACCAATTTTCCAATCATGCTCCTTCCAAGTCCCTGATCATCCAGCCAAACCATTAGCAACAGCCCATGAACCAGTACACAAATGCATCTCTGACCAGTTCTCCTTCCAAGCAAAATGAACAACCAGGTGCACTGCTCAAGGTTCTGCTGCTTGCTTGACCAGACAACTGAGCACCATCACATGCCCAACTCGACACATGAACCCAAGTCATAACAGATATAGAGGGAACATTATCAAGAAAAACAAGTTAAATTAGTGTATAGCTTTCACCTTTTGCCTGGAAATGTTCTCTTATTGATTTTTTAAATTTCTCTATTATTCAGGGGATTTTTATCTCCTTTGTTATTCCAAATAAGCCAGTATCATATTATTGGTGCCCCTAAGCTATACATCAAAATCTGAAATCACTGGAATTTATATATCTAGTAGGGAAAGTTTACATTATCAGAGAGTGGGGAATGTGCATTCCTCTTTATCTTTTCCAGCCTTGTGTTTGCTAACAGGAGCTTATAACTGAGCCTATATTCCAAATGTGGAGACCTTTTAAAAACATGTTTTTATTGAGAAGTCCACACATACATTCTATATATAGTGTACAATCAACGGCTCACAATATCATCACATAGTTGTGTATTCATCACCGGGATCATTTTTTAGAGCATTTGCATCACTCCAAACCTGGAGACTTTAATGGAGGTGTTCTCACACAGTTAACTTAGAAGCGAAGGGGCAAAAGAAGGCACCGTGCTGATACATGGTCATTATGATATATGGCTGTGCAGAAAAATAAGTTTTTATGAGTCTTTAAAAATCCTTATAGTCATTATCAAGCTTCATATGATTATTAATATTATCCTAAACATATCCATTTGTATATTCAATAAGCAATAATTGTGTGTCTACTGCATACTGAACAACACTAGAGTCATGGCAGATAACAAAGAAGGTATGGTTCCTGGGTCTTTGTGATGGGGTGTACTGGGTATTTATATTCCAAGACAGAAGAACTTCAAAATGAGTCATCTCTGTGAGTGCCTCAAGGACAGTAGTGGTGTCACCAGGGTCACCATAAAATAACAATAAAGACTTAACTTTATGTATTTTTTTACTGTAAAAAAATGCTGGAAACTTCATGTTGAGTCTCTAATTCCTACAAGAAGCCTCAAGAGGACACACAGATGGTTCAGTGGTAGAATGCTCATCTGTCATGTGGGAGACTTGGGTTCAATTCTTGGACCATGCACTCCACCCCACACACCCCCCAAAAAGCCTCCAAGACCCATAATTTGAATCCCATTTTACAGATGAGAGCACTTCAATTTAGAAGACACACAGGTTGCCCAGTGTCACACAGTTGATCAATGTCAATATCAGGCTTGTCATTTAAGAATGCTTGATACCAAATCCTATAATTTTCCCAATTATAGGATTACATAGAAGGTTCCAACAGACTCTTTGGATGCTTAAAAAAAATGTGGTAGAGCTTATCAGGAGGGCTTCTTAGAAGAAGAGAAGCTCAGAAGGACTCATTGGTGTAACATTGCAGTGGCTCAAGGCAATGAGGTCCTCATTGTGGGAATAAAATAATCTTTTTTCTCTCTGATATGACCTGTCCTTGGTGGACTGCAGCTGGTCTGGAATTGTAATGATGCCAAAGATTATAGTGAAGACTTAAGGTGAATTCCATTTTGCATTCAGAGAAACTAGACTTGCCTTCCAGAACCCTCATCCTCTTCCAACCAATAATGGTAAAGAATTTGGGGAAGTGCAAATCACTCAATTTCATGGGGGCTTGGAGGAAGTAAGGGTGAGAGTTGAGGCTAGTGAAGCAGGTAAGGTCTAGATGGAAGAGGATAGTATGTTATTAGTTAAGAGCTTAGTTTTATTTTATTGTATTAGAATCATCCAAGGGGTTGAAGTGGGGTGGTAACACAGTCAGAACAGTAGTGTCGACAGTTCTAGGCACTCGTTTAAAGGATAGGGTGGAAAGAAAGACCATGGACTCAGATGAGCAGTTAGAAAGCTGGTCCCAGCAGTTCTAGGAGACCAGAGATGGGAACTAACACTGCCAGGTTAGGATGGACAGGACTAGGTTGGCAGGAGAGGGAGTGCAGAGGAAGAATTGATAGTCCCTGGACACAGACCATATAAAAGTCATGGGACAAGTGAGGGAAGGGTCAAGGAAAATCCCTGGGCTTCCTCTGGCTAGGAGGCTTGGCCTACTCTCTGATGAGCTGCACCTGAGATCTTTTACCTTCTCCAGTTGCAGAAATGAAGAAATTTAATGTCACCTAGGGGGAGGGTGACAATCTTGTTCTTTAATAGATGCTTTGGATTGCCAAGGTTGAGAAGAGAGGAGGGGGAGGGGAGAAAAAAACTTTTTTGCAAATGAAATTTGTGGGGGTGGGGGATCTGTTTCCTAAAACAATGAGACTCCTTAGCAGATCCTTTCTTTCCTTCCCCAGTTACTGTTCGCAGTATCCTCATGGTTCTGGCTGATGGGGGACTATTGGCTGCTCAGGAAATATGGGGCAACTAATCAGCTCGCAAAGAATTGATTCCTGCATTACACCCTTTTCCTCTAGGCCACAAGTCTACAAAATCACTAGGTGACAGAGGCTTCCTTATCCTTGCTTTTGGCTCCCTGGAATTGCAGAAGCTTGTTATTATCGACTTTCATCTAATTACTTCACTATTTAGTTGGCAGGTTGTTCTTTTTTATGTTTTTTTCTTTCCTGGTTACCTTATACCCTAAGCAGATTTTAATTAATAGAAAGAAAGGCCTAGATTTGGCCAGACTCTCCCAGACTCAGAGTAAAACTCTCTCCTCCTTGCCCCTATTATCTGTGTATTGTGAGAATCACATAGCAAGATCATCACTTAAACTTTCCATGCCTCAGTTATCTGATCTGTAAAATGGATATTATTCTATTAGGCCTATTCCTTCCTTTTGAAAAGTAACTGTGAGGATTGGGGGAAGCTTTCCAGCTAAGTGTATTGCCTAGCATTTAGTGAGGGTAATAAAGGGTAGCTCTGAGCAATAATTATCCTGTTTGCAGGGAGGGGCTACCAGATTTCCTGACTTAGCTCAGAAGCTAAGTTTTGGAACTACACTTGGTAGCATCCCTCACTCCTGCATTGATCTTTCTCCCATGGTTTTTTCATTGATGGCTGCTAAGCTGCATTCAAAGTAAGTCTAAAATTCACAATCCTGTAACCATAGTGCAAATCCCTGCCCCTGCCCACAGCGTCCATCTCAGCATAAGTGTTCAGATGCTCTGGGCATATATTTCAACTTCTTAACTTGAGTCTGTACCTGACTTCTTTGTCTAAGCCTAAAGCCTTCTTCTTGGGACTTCATTTCTAAGCTGAGATCACTCCCCTTCATTCTCAAAAAACACTGGGCTAAAGCCTTCTTCTTGGGACTTCATTTCTAAGCTGAGATCACTCCCCTTCATTCTCAAAAAACACTGGGCCTTCCCTCCTGATTAGAACAACTGGAGAAGTTTCACAGTAACTAGAGGTAGTAGCAGTCATAATAATAATAGTAATACTAATAGTGACTGAAATTGAATGTTTACTATTTGCTGGGCACTATGCCAAGGGCTTCTTGCCAAGGGCTTCTTGAATCCTCATAAAATCCCTGACGTGAGCTCTAGTCTATCCCTATTTTACTGTTGAGAAAAATAAGACCCCAAGCAGTTCATTAAGTCTAGCATCTAAAGACTTTCATAAACCTTCAAACAGTGGGCCATTTCCTTCTAACGTTGACGTCATATTCCCGGATTGAACCATTTAGGATAGTGTTTGCTGGTTGGCAAGGCCAAAGCCAAATGATCCACATCTGGATCCAGGAATGGAGTCCCCTTCACCATGACCACATGGATGGATGGGAAGAGAGGTAGATTCCCAAAGAAATCCCATTGTCTTCTTATTGCAAGAAGGGGGAGAAGTTGCTTGGAGCAAAACAACAAATGTCTACCACAGAGTCTCAATACAGTTAAGTCATTTATCTCAAGGTTGGACAGCAGGTAAAGGCAGAGCCAAGTATCAAGACCATATATGAATCCACTCTCCCTTCTTTTTCCATTTAGAGAAGGGGTTGATAAACTACAGCTCATGGGTCAAATCTGTTTTTATAAATACTCTCATTGTTACACAGGCATACCCTTTCATTTAAGTGGTGGTTTGAAGCTGTATATACCCTAGATAAACATGTTCTTAAATCTAACCCATTCCTGTGGGTGAAAACTTGCTATAAGTAGGACCTTTTGATGAGGTTACTTCAGTCAAGGTATGTCCCAACTCAATCAGGATAAGTCTTAATTCTGTTACTGAAGTCCTTTATAAGAGAATGAAATTCAGGCAAAGAAAGAGAAAGCCACAGAAGCAAGTAGCTGAAATCACCAAAACCTGGAAGAGAAGGGACAGACTAGCAGATGCTGCCATGTAGCAGAGCAGCTAAAGTTCACCAGTAGCCAGCTCCAGGATGCCAGTCTTCAGGAAGAAAGCATTGCTTTAATGATGCCTTGATCTGGATATTTCCCCAGTCGAAAAAACTGTGAGCAAATAAATTCCCATTGTTTAAGCTGAACCATTTCAGCCTATGGAGCTAAAACAATTTACGTATTTTTTTTTTTTTACTGTGTTTGTCCTAGAGCTGCAGAGTTGGCCAATAGTAATAGTGACTGTATAGCCTACAAAGCCTAAACAATTTATTATCTGTCCCTTTATAAACAAAGCTTAGGCAGTCCCTGATTTAGAAAATGGATCTCTACTGATATTCCCAAGTGGTTGACCCTGCTGGATGGAGTCATGGGGCAGCAGGTTGTTAGGCTGTTCCCATTTCACTCCTTTTTCCACTTCCTTATAGAATCTTGGGGCATCTGCCATGCTTTTTGCTTTCTTCCCCACTCACCTAACATCAAGTTCATTTGTCTCCACTAGAAGAGTCCTGTATCTGGGAAGTGAAAACAATTCGGGAAGGAAGACATGCAACACAAATTCCATGTTTGAATGTTCCTGAAATTTGCCCACTGTATGCATCACTCTTCATGAGGGTGTTTTATCTCCCTTCAAAAGAACTGAGAAACTTAATGGCAACTAATATCACAACAAAACCCATCTCAGTCCCTCCATTAGACGGAGAAGGTTTTATGCACCCTGTTCCTCTGTCAGATTCTAAATGGATGTGGTTCTATTCCCCTTCTCACCTTATATTGGAACATATCAATCTAGAACAAGGCCTCATTTTTAAAAGATGCTCTTGTATTTCAAGGGGCTTTTCAAAGGGAAAACAAAATAGCTCCACTTAAGAGAAAACTCATGGCTGGAAACTAAGGACATTTATCTCCAATCATACAACAAATATTTGGTGAGAGCTTTGGGCCCAGGTTCTTGGTGCCCAAGGGAGGAGATGAAGTTCAGAATAGGGACATGACATGCCCAGAGTCACCTATACCACCGATGCTTTCCTTCCTGCACATGGCTGTTGGATACTTATTATTCCCTGGGAGTGAGGCACAGATTCTGGCAAAAGCAGGAATTCCTATAAAGCAGAACCTTAGAAGCCAGCTTTTGCCATTTCCTAGTTTAAACTTTCAATATTCACCCATTTGTCTGAGAGGAAAGTCATTCGTTGTGCCATGGCTGCAAATCCCTACATGAACACAGTCTTAGTGACCTGTTTGGTTTATTTTCATGCTGGATTTTCCTCTCTGACCACACAGGCACCTATTCAGGTGCATGTGCTGAAGGTGTCATCTACGATCATAGAACCAGCACATTCCCCACACACAGCTGTCTCCTCACCCCCCACCAGCTATTGTTCCCCATTGTTTTGGATTGAATTGTATCCCCCCAAAAAAGAGATATATTGAAGTCCTAACCCCCAGTACCTCAGAATATGGCCTTATTTGGAAATAGGCTCATTACAAATGGAAGTAGACAAATTAAAATGAGGTCCTACTGCAGGAGGATGGGTCCTTAACCAAATATGACTAGTGTCATAAGAAGAGCAAATCTGGGCACAGACGGAGTGGAGAATGCTATGTGACGACCAAGGCAGAGAATGCCAGGGATGGCTGACAAGTCATCACCAAAAGCCAAGAGAGAGCAGGGAACCATTCTCCTCTACAGACTTCAGAGGGAGCATGGCCGTGCCAACACCTTGATTTCAGCCTTCTAGCCTCCAGAACTGAGAGAAGATACATTTCTATTGTTTCAATCCACGCAATGTGTGGTACTTAGTTAGGTAGCCCTAGGAAACCAAGACACCCACCTAACCCTCTCTTATTCTTTAATATTCAGGTCCTGAAGGCATTTACCTCCCCACCCGCACCCCCAGTGCTCTGAGGACTCAGACTTGGGGAGGTTCCTGGTGAAACTCATAGAGCTCCCAGTCTGTCCATGGCCATATAAAACCACTGCCCAGAATTGTGCCTGATTCATGGTGGGTGCTCAAAAAATCCATGTGTTGTCTAATTAGCCAATATGGCTTTCAGGCTGGGGGTAGGGAAAGGACAAGAAGCAGAAGCTGTCATTATCCAGGGCAGTGGAATGGGCTTGAGTTTGTACTTCTACCCTCCTTCAAGTTGTGCCTCCTAAAAGGCTTGTTTCATCCTGCAGGATTTGTTTATACCTCTGGGACCTACAGCTGCCATTTGATAAATCAGATCTCCAACATCTTCACTTTATTTTCAGGTTTATTCCAAAATCTGTTATCCTAGATCCTCTTTAGACTCCATATTCCAAACCTTCTCCTAACCCTCCACATCCTGGTCCCTGAATGGGACCCTGAGATTCTCCTCCTTTATTTTCTCCAACATAGGGACCTGTCTTGAGATGGTTTTGCTTCTCCACATCCCCAAAACATAGCTTGGGTTCCCTCCTTCTTGGCTGAATTTGTGTTTTGTCTAATTGACCAGACTATACTCAGAGTCCCAAGAAAGGCTGCTCTAAGGGAACTCCATCCTAATTTATAAACTTTCACTCCTTCAAGCCCTATACTTCCTCTCCCCAAAGAATTTTGCACATGATTTTTCCACTGAGTGGAATGCTCTCCTTCCTGTCCTCATTCTCTTGGTTACCTCACATGCATCCTAGGGACATTAATTCAAATAGGAAGTCTTCCTTGACTCTCAAGGCCAAGTCTTTTATATCTTCTTTTAACATAATCAACTTTTCATTCAAAATATTTGGAGCTGTTTAAAAGGTTTTATTTGTGAGATTATATTCATTAATGTCTCTCTATTCTAGAATGTAAAATCCATCAAGATGGGAAACATGCCTGTTCTGCTTATTATAATCATCTCAATTCCTGACACAGACATTGCTTGAATAAATGATGGAGTTAATCAAGTTGGGGATGTCCTCCATTAGCCTCTGTCTCTTCTCTACTCTAAGGAAATGAGTGGAAGAGCATGGAGAATCTCTTATATAACTTTTCCTAAATGTTTCCTACAGTCGTGGGGCAAATATGCCACATATACAGTCTCAGTTATTATCTCTAAGACTCTGAACCAGCTACAAAGCTGCTCTGTTTCTCAGTTTCTACTTTTCTAAAGTGATTTTGGGAATAATTACTCCAAAGGACTAATCCACTCATTCATTCAATCGTTCAGTAAAGAATGTTTCTCAAAGTGAGATCCTAGGACCCCTTATATGAAAACCACCAGACTGTTTGTTAATGATGCAGATCCTTAGTTCCTACTTGAAGCATACAGAGTTAAAAATCTCTCGAGATGAGACACATAAGTTTGCACTTTTAATGAGCATTGGTGATGATTCTCCTGTACCCTTAAGTTGAGAATCATTGGAAATAGTGGGTTGTTGTGATGATTAAACAAGATGCTATGTATAAAGCAAATAGCACACAGTCCTGGAGCATGGTTGGTGGTCATAAATCCATCCAACTTTGCTTCTACTTATTCATCCCTCTACCTAACCATCCATCTGGTCCTGTCTTATTCTACTATATTAATGCTTTATTTCTCTAATTCCATTCTTTCTTCCTTTTTTATTTGTTTTTCTCATTTTCATCCTAAATATTCTGTTCTACCCAAAACTAATTGAAGGGAGGCCTGACCCTGCACCAAGCAATAAAAGAACTCTAGGAAAAGGATAAGACACAACCTCATCTTTAAGGAGCTCCTAGAAGGGAGAGAAGAACTGCAACTATTCAATTATAAAAAGATATGTGGCACATCCCTACCCATGGGCTTTGACCTGTGCAAACCACCTCTCCTCTCCTTTCCCATGAAGCTCAGTTCTGTGCTTGCCCAAATGACTCTAGTTCTGGTTCACAAACCTTCTCTACCCCCTTGCTTCTATGTCACTCAGAGACAGACACAGTCACTCATCTACTACATCCCACCTGTGAATTCAGAACATCTTCCTCCTTGGGATAATCACAGGGTAAGATTAATTATGCTAATCAGCTTCTACAGGCTGACACAATTAACCAGAGTATGAGTGAGCTCCAGAAATCTGTACAGGAGATGCCTACCTGCTGGGTTTAATTTCACCATCCAGCACAGTAATTAATGAGGATGGGGGGAGTTTGTTCTTTTCAACCCAAGAGTACCTGGTACTCACCTTTAATAGAAGTGGCCTAAAGTTTTCCAGGAAATATCTTGCCATTTAATGTCCTCTCTCAGGAGTCACCACTGGACATCTCCTTCTTGGGGTCAATTCTTTCTTCTTGGTGGGACAAAATGAGGTGTTCAAGTTTTGATGAATTTTTAAATCCTTTTTTCTTCCTCTGCCTACTCTTCCAAATCTTTTTCAAATTTTAGCATGTTTCTTGATTCCAAAATAAGAAAAGTTGTAAACATTTTACATCAAGCATCCCAACATGTGTTTCATGGAGTGGTGAGTCTTAAGATGCCTTGGGGTGGGGGAGGGGAGTGTACAAAGTTTGGGAAGCTCTAATATCTATATTCCCCTCTTGGAGAATCATAATGGATGTTATAATAAAGGCTCTGAAAGTCCTGCAACAAATAAAATATGTTGAACTACAGTCAACCCAGGATGCCCTCCAATTATTTTATTATACACTTTAGTTTTTTACTCCACAAAGGAGACCCTGAAATGAGAAATCGGGTACAGCTAATTTATTGAGAGGAGATTTCAAGAAACAGAAGTGAGTGCATGTAAAAGTGAAGCAGGATAGGGAGAATGCCAGTAAAGAGTGCTATTATGGATGACGGGCTCAGTCTTGCTGGGGACCCTCCAAGGATCCATGTAGAATGCATCACAAAAAGGCTGAGGCATTTATTCATGGATTCCCACCCATTTTTGGTTGAGAGTTGTGCAAAGGGACATTATTTTCTATGTACTTTTGAGTTGAACAGCTGATAAGCCTTCCTCAGCTTTGGAAAAAGCAGAACAGAAAGACGTCCTGTCACATACCTTGTGGGAGCCTGACAATGGGGCAAGGAACTGTCTGCCCCCACAGTGCTGAAATCAGGAGAGCTGGCCATCACAGGCACCTGCTATACCATATACCCTTTCAAAAATTATTAGTACGCTAAGTTATGGACATCCACAAAACTTGAATTATGTCACATGATTCAGGAAGCCCTTCTCTGTTTGAAATTAATAGTGTTGCTCTATATCCAGTAGGCTCTTCTTCCTGGAAACATAAAAGATTACACTTCCACCCCTTCACATATAGACAGATGGTGACTAATTTTAGTCAGTGGACTAACAGTAGAGTGATGTGTGCCATTTCCAAGCTGGGGCAATTGCCCATCTCTCTCTTTGTATTTGGCCAGTCCTGGAATGTACCTACTGAGGTGCCACAAGAAGGAAGCAGACTGGATTCCTGAGTGAACTTGGAAGAGACAGACTTGCAACGAACTTTGAGTGAACAAGAAATAAACACTTATATGTCAGTGCATTGGAATTCAGGGCTTTGCTTTTATCACAGCAAAGTTTAGCGTATTCTGAATAATACAACAGTGCTAGAGAATACAGCTAGATAAGCAAAAAGTCTCTAATTTTCTTCTACTGTAGTTTTTATGATACACCTTATATAGAATATCCAAGATGGGATACCGAGAAGGTATTAGAGTGAAGAACAAGGAGAAAATAAAGAAAGACTAAACTATTGTTGGTGCTTCTTTGTGAGACTAACAAATAATTGCAAAGATAAATGAAGAAAGGGCCAGGTGACTCATCAGGCATCAAGTGAAAATGCCCTATTCCTGCAGGAGATGGTCAAGAGGGTGCTCAATTGGATGCAAGCAGATTGGGCAAAACTCTTCCCCAAAAGTAAAAGCGATCTGAGTGCTGGGCTGGCATGCCCTGCTCCTGATTTTTAAGTGGGCTCATTGGTCTATTAAACACACACTTGCTCCTCTGTAGATGTGAATGTTTGAAGCAATGTCTCCCACCCTTGTTTATTTCAATTTGCTTTGACAACAACTTCCTATCCAAGTTAGCTCCAAAATTTTTGCTCTGTAACCCTGACTTTTTAATATAGCTTTCATCAAATTTAGAAAATATCAAATATGTTCCCCCTCCCCACCTCTGTGCTGAGGAATCCAGTTATACAAATATGCAAGATTAAGGCTCTGTTAATATTTTAAATATGTCTTTTGTCTCTTTGTTTCATTTGGGATAGTTTCTATTGCTATGTCTTTTGAGTCCATTGATCTTTTCATTTGCCATGTCTCATCTCCCATTAATCCCACCTAGTGGGATCATTATTAATTGTGCTCATTTTCATCTTTGAGCTTTTGTCTCAAGAAGGTCAGTCCAAGTCTTTTTTGTATCATCCACATTTTTACTTAAATTCTTGAGTATTTGGACTACAGTTATTATAATAACTGTATTAAAGTTCTTGCATGCTAATCCTAATATCTGTTAATTCTGAGTCAGTTTTGATTGATTATGTTCCTCACTATGAAACACATTTCCCTGCTTATTAATGTGCCTATTAATTTTTTATTGAATGCCACACATTGTGAATTTTATCTTGTTCGCTGCTGATTATTTTTATATTTCTGTTCATATTCTTGAACTTTCTTATGGGACACAGCTAAGTTACTTGGAAAATTTGACTTTTTGGATCTTCTTTTTAATATTTTTTAGACAGAACGAGAGCAATGCTCGGTCTTAGGCTAATTTTTTCCCGTTGCTGAGGCAAGAACTTCCCTGTACTACATTTAATGCTCCATGAGTCAGAGGTTCTCCAGTCTGGATGATGGGAACAAGTGCTATTCCCAGCTCTGTGTGAACCCCAGGCACGTAACTTAACTTCTAGTCCTGTTGGGTGGTACTTTCCTTCCCCTTAGGTGGTTTCCTCATGTGCATGTGCTAATCAGTATTCGGTGGAATACTCCAAGGAGACCCTCTGAAGATCTCCAGAATTCTCCTGTATAACTCTCTTCTCTCCAGTACTTTCCCTGTGAAGATGAGTTGACTTGGTTGGTCTAGAGTCTGTCTCTTCAACTCAGTGAACCAGTTTCTGCTTGGGCTCCCCTCCTACACGACAGCCTGGAAACTGTCTCAAGGCACTAAGGTGTGGCAATTGTAGAGCTCACATTATTTATCTCCTGTCTCTTAGGGATCACTATATTTAGTCTCTGGATGTCTGGTGTCTTTAAAATCATTGCTTTATATATTTTGTTCATTTTTTGTTTCTTTCAGGGGTGAGGGTAAGTCTGGTCCTTGATAATCCATCTTGACTGGAAGCAGAACTATGACCCTGATTTTAATTCTTACTAAAGCCCACTTTGGACTTTGTGGTTCAACATACTCTCTTGGATTTTGGCCCATTGGCTTGAGTAGTTGATCTTGACTTGTCTTGACCTTCCTCAGAGTTCTACAAATTCTCACCCATTCTCAGTTTCTTTTATTATCAATCACTTAGCATCCTTCTTGCCAACCCTCCTCACTAAGCTGTCACCTATCTGATGCATCCCTTTTGTGTAGACACTGTAGATTTCCTACTTAATAGTTATTTTTACTCTTCTTTATCAGTCAATGGAACTCTGATTTTCTTTAGAGAAGCACTTTTGTCAGCTAGATCCTAGCTCCTTAGATTTCCTTGTACCACAGAGTAGCCACATGACCCAGTTCTGGCCAAAGAGGTATAAACATAAGTTGTTGAGTTGGGTTTCCAGGATTTTATATTTGTTAATATCAGGATAGAGCTGACTGGCATCTTCCTTTTTCTTGTCTGGAACTTGGCTGCAATTGCTAGAGATGCAGCAGGCATTTTGCAACCATGGGCAAGTATGTGATATGTCCTGGGCTATTCCAAAGAGTACCATTCACACACATTAAAATGTGAATGGTTCTCCCTGAAGCTGTGATGCATGCAGTATACAGCCATACCCAGGAGCCCTACTGAGAAAGATGTGGAGATGGAGCAGGAAGATGGAAGGAGCTTAGGTATGAGCCCTGAACAGTCTATACATTGACTCTTGCTATGTGAGAGAAAAAAATATACGCTTTACTTATTTAAGCCACACTTTGTCCTGGTTTTATTTCTGATATTTGCAGCTGAGCATAATCTTCACTCTAACCCTTCACTCCGTTTCTCCACAGATAACAGAATATTAGCCCAAATATAGAAAACAGAGACAAGTCAATTCTGCTTGTTGGACCTCTCCCATCCCCAATTCTCACTGGGTTTTATAGAATTGATGTATAAATATAAAGTTAGAGATGGGGATCTTTGATTTAAAGCAATCTAGTAAATGATTAAAACATCCGTACTTATTGCACGTTCTTTACATATCAGACATTGTAAAGATAAGTGCTTTATTTTATGTCATCTTCAAAAATACACAAATACATAAAGATTTATACATTTTTTCAACACATATTTATGGAGTATCAAAACCATTCTAGGTACAGTGGACATGACCATGAATTAGATAAGATACTTTCCATCCATGGAGCTACATTCTAAACAAGGGAAGACAGAAAATATAAATTAAATACAATTAAAATACCATGCTATGAAAAGATCTGTGAGGATATTTAAAATGTGTGATGGGGTAAGGATGGAACATGTGGTTACTTTAGATCAGATCATTTGGGATGATCTCTCTGAGAAGATGTCATTTAAGTTGAAATGTGAATGTCAAGAATGAGACAACCATGTGAAAATCAGGGGGAATGGACTTCAGGTAGAGGTAACAGCTGGTACAAAAATTCCGATTTGGGAAAAAGCATGATGGGTTCAAGGAACAGAAAAGAGGCTAGTGTGGCTGTAGAAGAAGAGATGAGGCTGTAGGCGTTGGCAGGGGCACAATCATGAAGGACGTGTTAAAACAAGTCCAAGAGTTTTTATTTCATTCCCACTGCAATAATAGGTCAATGCAGGGTTTCAAACAAGGGAGTGCTATCATTTGATTTAGATTTTATGAAATCAGCCTGGCTGTTCTTTAGTGAATAGATTATAGCAGGCAAGAATGCAAGCAAGGAAATGAATTAGGAAGCTTTGTAGCACTCCAGAGGATGGAAGCACTGGCTTAGATATGGTGATAGTAAAGATGGACGATGGAGATGAATTTAGGTTATGTCTTGGAGATGGGATTTCAGAGATTCCTTGTGGATGGGTGGATGGGTTGTGGGTTGTGAGTAAAGGGAATCAAGGATTACTCTCAGGGTTTCAGCTAAGGAATTACCATACCCATTTTATATATGAGGAAACTGAACCTCAAGAAATTACACAACTTGTCAAAGGTTGCACAGCAAGCTCATGACATTCATTCATTCAGATATTTATTCATTCAGCAAATATGCATGAAGTATAGCAGAAGTAGTTGTGGTCAAGAGATCCATGATCCCTAATAGAATTTAGAGTCCAGAGGAGAAAAAAAAAGGGTGTAAATAGTCACACACACATGCACTGATGCACAGAAAATATGGTACTACATTATTAAAGGGCCAAAAAAGAGCCTGGAATTCAAACTTGGGTCTTTAAAGCCCAAAGCCAAGGAAATGCCTCATATTATGGTTAGTTGAATTTTCTAGGGTTTGAAAGGAGAAACCCAGGATTGTCCAGACACTTCCTTCTATTCCAGAGGGCCCACCTGCTCCTTTGCTCAGGTTTTTGTCATCCAGCCACAACCATCAGTGGATTTTTACTTTTAATCTCTCTCCTCACACAGCAAAGCATAAGGTCCACTGGTGATTTCTGTGGGACCCTCAGCAAACAATTACTGGTCACCCGCTACTTGTCAGACATGGGGCAGGTTACTTGAGATACAGAGATGAGTAAGAGGTCTTCCTGTCCTCAAGGACCCCACAGGCCAGCAGGAAGGACAGCATAATCATAAATGATTACTCCAATCCAGCATAATCAATGCCCTGAGAGAGAGAGAAGTGCAGATTGCTACTGGGTCGCAGGGCAGGTTACCTTACCCAGATTGGAAAAAGGTAACTGTGAAAGTACTCATAGAGGATGTGATATGGGTCTGAGGCTTGAAGGACAAGGAGAAGGATTTTGCCCTGCAGGAAGAAGAGAAAATGCCAACAGAGTGAAGGAAGGCAGAGCATCCCAGTAAAGTCACAGAGGCTTGACGTAGCATAGCAGGTTTGGGGGACTACGATGTGCTCAAACCATAAAGTGAGAGAGGAGGGCAGGAGGAAATGAAGTGAGAGAGAGCGGTCCCAGCCTAGCCCCAAATGCAAATCCTTAAACAGCCTCTCTGTCCAGCACTCATTCTTTCCCTCTCTCCATCTTTCCCTCCTTTTCTCTTCTTCCCCCCTAAAAAGGATTCCCAATCCAGATTGGAATCTACAGTTAAAAGACTAGACTTTGTTAGTTTTCTTCACATTTTATTTTCTAGGGACCTGCTGCATTCTGATCATGGGTCATTTTTTTTGTTTGGGGGACGTGTCAGTGTTTTCATCTGAAATTCTTTCTGTCCCTCTGCCATCCGCTTGTTTTACTAACTGAAAAAGAAGCCTGCCAGGGGGAACATGTCAGGATCTTGACAAAATCTACTGTCTGTGTACATTTAAAAATACATAAAAGAGTTCTGGAGTCACTTAGGGGCATCCCCGTGTTCCTTGTGTTTCCTGATCTTAGGGCTTGTCACCAAAATTCACCTCTGAATACTGAGAGTTTGAGGGCTTCTTCATGGGAGTAAAGGAGTAATGTTTAAGGAATTTGAAAGTTTTTGCCTTGTAGGGACAAATATGTGTAACTCTTCTCCTAAATGATCTCAGTACCTTATTAGTTCTCCAAGCCACACACATATACAAACATCCAACTACACATATGTGCACACAGTGCACACACACACACACACACACACACGCATTCCCAAGTTTTTGTATTTTGTCTACAGAAATGTAATTCCTGCAGGAAGCTCTCAGAACACCACCTCATTTTAGGGTTCTGGTCTACCAGGACTGAGCTTAAACTGGATGAGAACCCTGCCTGTTTCTGCTCCTACTTCAGTAGCAGTTCAGGGAGGACTCCTTACATTTATGTTATAACCATATGTGGTGTAAATGTCTTTTATCCAAATTTTGGAAAATTGCTCCACGAATTTAAAAAGTATATGCCTTTTTCATTTCACATTGAACCCAAGATGACCTGTAAGCATTCACAAAATTCAATTGATGGAAAAACCTTTTTAAAAGGCATGGAAATAGATAGAGATAGATGATAAATAGATTTAAAAATAGGAAGATAGGACCAAGGAAAAAGATAATGAAAACCGAGTTTTTAATTTTCCTTTGAGTTTTCTGGAAACAAAGGAAATAACACAATATCAAAATAATGTTGTCAATACAAAACAAGATATCTCATCCTAGACAGAATCAGGGTTTTCCTCTTGCTTTGGCCAAAAATAAATATCCTGTACAGCTGAGAATGATTCTTATAGTCCTGGATTCTGGTCCAGGTTTGGATTCCACAGTGTACCTTCTGGAAATGCTGGTCCTTGTTACTTCAGTTCCTGCCTCTGTAAAACTCAGTCATTGAGCTAGATCATCCATGTCAGGTCCATTACAACTCAAACAGTCTAAGATTTTATAAATAACTTACTTATGGTTTCATGCTTCTGCCAAATTAGTTCCAAAAGCCTTCACCCAGCATCTGAAGGACAACCTTCAAATTCTCTTGGCAGTCTTGCTCCGACTGAAGTATTTCTCAACATGTGTATTCAGTCCTCCTGCATCAGAACCACCTGGGGATTTAGGGGGGGCGGTGTGTCTAAACTACAAATTCACTGGCTGGAGTCAAATCTAATGAATCTGAGGATCTGGGGATTGTGAAGGGGTATACGAATTTAACAAGCTGCCCAGGCAGATTCCAATGCACTAGAGGTGGAGTTGATATTTTTATAGGTAATACCCTGCAATAATTTTCTATTGCTACTGTACTTAACCACACAAGCTTAGTTTATCTTACAGCTCTCAAGGTCAGAAGTCCTACTAAGTTAGTTTCACAGGACTAAAATGAAGGTGTCAGTACGAACTCCGCAGCAGTGTGAAGCTGTATGTACCAGAAAAAAAAAAAAAAAAAAACATGTTCTTAAGTTTGAGCCATTCCTGTGGGTGTAGACCAATTCCAAGTGGGGCCCTTGATGAGGCTACTCTGGTTAAGGTATGACCCACCTCAATCAGGATGGGTCTTAATCCTATTACTGGACTCTTTTATAAGAGAATGAAATTCAGACAAAGAGAGAAAGCCATGGAAGCAAGAAATTGAAAGCAATGAAACCCGGAAGAGAAGGGAGAGACCAGCAGTTGCCACCACGTGATTTGCCATATAGCAGAGGAGCCCAGGATTGCCAGCAGCCAGTCTTCAGGAAGAAAGCATCTCCTGATGGTCCCTTGACTTGGACATTTTCCCAGCCTCAAAACTGTGAATGAATAAATTTCCATTGTTTAAACCAACTCAATTTATGGGATTACTTTGAGCAGCCTAGGAAACTGAAACAAACTCCTTCCAGAAAAATCCATTTCCTGGCCTTTTTCAACTTCTAGAGGTTGTTCAATTCCTTGGTTCATGGCCCTGCATCACTCAGAGCTGTTTCCATCACAGCTCCTTCTCTGACCCTAATGCTCCTGGCCCCCCTCTTACAGTCACCCTTATATTTACACTGCACATCTGGATAATCCAGGAACTTTCCCCACTCAAGATCCGTAGCATAATCACATCTGCAAAATTCTTTTTTTTTTTTTTATTTATAATTCACAGTTTCCAGAGATTGGGATGTGGATATCTTTGGGGTTGGGCATTAGTTAGTTTATCACAGGTACTCTTGGCTCTGCTGGGACTGAGTCATGGGCCTTGGCATTTATTGCATTTATTTTCTTGTAAAAACCAATGAAGCGTGGTGCAAGGGTAGTTCAGTGGGAGCATTTCACCTCCATGCAGGAGACCTGGATTCAATTCCTGGACGATGCACCACCCCTCAAACCCTCCACCCCACAAAAAAGAACAATGAACTCGCATACCAAACTCTGAATTCTGTTCTATCACTAATTATTGTGGTGTGCTTTGAAATTTATTGCTTTTTTTGTATGTATGTCATTTTTTCACAATAAAAAAACTAAAGTAAATTTAAAAAGCATAAAAAGTAAAAACCATTGAACTAACTCAATGAGACTCCACTGAAATGCTTGCTAATAATAATCTACATTCCACAAGTTAACTAGCGAACACCTGCATCATATGTCTCAGAGAACACTTCCATTCCTGAATACAAATAACATTTTTCTCAGAGGAGAGAGTCATATCTAATAAAATTAAGTTGGCTTAAGACCAGACTGATCTAAATTAGCATCCTGATCTGGTCACTTACTAGCTGCACTTGGTTTGTTCAGTTACTTAACCTCTCTGCACCTCCTTTTCCTCATCTGTTAAATGGGCTCTCACTGCTATTGACCATGAGTGAGACCCCTAGACACACCTCTTCCAACTCCTGAGCTTGAACTTTTTTTTTTGGGGGGGGGCAGAGGGGAGGGGAAAGGCGAGAAAGCAAACTTCATTTTTCTATAATATATCTTATTTTTTAACATTGAGCCCCAATTCTGCCAAGCAGCAGAAACTAAATCTTGGCCAATTTCAGGGTATTTCTCCCCTGCTTTCTTAAGGGCTTGTGGATAAGCTCTGTGACTTACAGACTGATGCCATACTGAGGAAGAAAGTATTGTATTTTCCAATAATTAGCAGTACATGCCAGTGCCCCCTGAGAATTGTTCCATCCCATCTGGCCAAAGTCAGACCCACTCCAGGCTCTGGTCACTTTCAACCTCTTCTATGATCCTCTCTTGAACATGGGAAATATTTGTTTTCTATTTCTCAGGGTTTGGCAAACAGGGAGGGAAGGATGCACCAAAATGTTCATGCAGAATCTCAGGACTCTCCATGCATGTGTCACAGGACAACTGGGCAAGACAGCCCCCACTTCCATTTATCCTCTGCTATTCCCAAATAACGAGGAACCGGGGGATTCTGCATGAACATTTTAGGGTTTTGCTGATTTTGAGCTCTGCTTTTTTTTTTACCACACCATGCTGTGGGTCTTCTGGAGCAAACGATGTACAGACTTTCATCCCAGCTGGTGCAGAAACTTCCTTTTGTAGGCAAAGATAAGAGACTAAGAATGGTGCAAGAGAAGCATGACAACTAGACCCCCTGACACCACAGTGATTTCGTTGCTAGAAAAGGAGCTATCTGCTTGTCCATCCCTCAGCACACCACTCCTTGGCAGCAGAAACTCAGAAGGCAGTGGAAGGGGTTGTAGACAAGATAAAAACACTTATGTTGAATTGCCTATGGAGGGTCAGAAACAACTCTCTGTTCAGTTTTGTCAAGCTAATTAGCTGGGAAAGAATGGGCTCAGCAAATAAACAAGAGTCTTTTTTTCTGCAAGCAATTATAAACGACCCTAACTTGATTCATGTAAACACATGCCTCACCACAAGGTTGGAAACCCACAAAATTTGGGACAGAAATTAGCCTTTGCTAATCTTCAAACCTCTGCCTTTAAAAATTGGCCTTCCTTTCTGAGAAGCATCTCCTCTGTGCTAATTTCTGAGCATTCATTTTCAAATGATTTAACAATAACAGAGTCAGAGGAGGTGCACCGGCTACGATCTCACCACAGCTGCCTGTGCTTCGCCCATCTCACCTCTCACACCCTGTTTAGTAATCGATGGCTCATTTGCTCATATCCTCCCTCGGCCTGTAAACATTGTGAGACCAGGCCTCGGGGTTGTACTCCACCATATCCTCAGTGTCTTATACTATGCCTCCCACACAGAAGGTGCGGAGTAAATATGAATGAATAAGTGAATGAATGAATGAATGGATGGATGGATGGACGGATTTCCCTAAGGGGAGAGGTAGAAAGTGCCTGAGGTCATTGCTGAGTCGGTAAGGGAGCAAAGCAAATAACACTGAGAATGGAAACTACCTCCCCCAAACTTCCTATCAAATTGAACATAAAGCCAAGCACTCTACATGCAACCATCTAATTAGTACTTGAGCAGGATGTCTTCCACTGGGCCCTCCAGGGTTACTCTCCAACCCTTTCCATCCTGTTCTGGGCATTGAGATGCTGAACTTCTTAGACAGCATAGGTCTTCTTGTCCTCCAACTTCCAGATGGATTTAACCAGCGGTGGTACCAGCAGGACTCAGAAGGAGGGAGTAGAGTGTGGGCAGGGTATTCGGTCTTCTGGCTCCCTCCCTGACAAGACAAGATGAGTGGACTGGCTATAGTTCTCTGCTGCAGACCACAGCTCCTGCTGTCAGCCCTCTCCCTAGAGAAGCCTTCTCTAGATGCCAGTAACCACCTCTTCCTCTTGCCCCTTCAGGCTCAAAGGTGGTGTTGGTTACCTCCTATTACTACCTAAGGGGCATTCGCTATGCTTTCCTGGTTTCCCTAAACTCTGCCCACACTTCCTGTATGACGAGAGCCCATGAGGCAGGTTATTTACAGCTGTATTTTAAAGAGAGGACATTAAGTCTCAAAGATATTTAGACATACCCAAGGTCACAGAACTAGTAAGAGCAGAGTAGATATTCAAACCACATCTGTCCAACTCTAACACTAACTTTCCCCTTCATCTGTCTCCAAGGGAAGAGAGGGGCGGGTACCTCAAGCTACAGATGCCTCTTGGAGAAACAGTGGCTGGAAACACATTTAGTGGGGGCTAAGAGCAGAATTCCCGTTTTGGAAGCCTGCTTTCATAGATGGGCCCTTCAAATTTGGCTCTGTAGAGTGGTGATGGTTCATTGAGAGTTCAAACCCCATCACAGACACATGTGGATGAATACGTGGCAGGGTCTTTGGTTCCTCCAAGTGCCTGATATAGGCTTGCAGATGTGTAGGGGTGTGAATAAGAGAGCCTCAAGTGGATTTCTATCTTGGATACAACCTATAAATATGTATGTTGGGTATTGTGAATCATTTAGGGCTGGGTTGGTTACATTTTCCAATTTTTAAGAGGCTGTTTGACTGACTCAGAGATTTTGGCAAGCACCCTTGAGGCCAGAGTGGAACCAAAGGCTTTACAGAAAATGGAAGGAAGCCAGGTATTTGCTACCTAACTTTATCCTGAAAAAAAAAAAAGTTTTCCTTGAAAAGCTAACCAGGTGACGAGAATCCAGTCACAGCTGAGCTTAATTCACAAGGTTCATGGGTAATTGCCCAGCTTTTAGAATTTGATTTCAACACATGTTGCAGCTGTGACTTTGATTATGTTCCCTCCCCTCTTCAGGCCTTGGTGTCCACATTAGCAGAACGGGAGTAAGAGCCCAATAAGACGTAAATATATAAAGCACCAGAACAGGACATGGATTATACATACATGACTGGGAGTCTCCCTCCTGTTGCTTGCATATTGTTCCAGCCCACAGCCAAATCTGAGTGCCCAGTACATTCATGGCCAGGCTTCAGAGATTAGCAGTTAATTGGTAAATGTTCCCTCTTTGGTTATATAGTATGCTTCTGCATTGCAGGTGTATCAGTCAAGTTTTGCTGGTGTAACAACACCTTTGCTGTTATACTATGTATTCTCTTTCATCCCCATACTTTCACTCCCATCTAGACATCCTTTGTCATCCCTCTCCACTCCATTCAGAGGGTTATCCTAGGGGCCACCATGTTAGAAAAATGTTACCCCAGTCCTGGGCAGATTTGATTCCAAGTGGTACGTGGGTGGGCACCTGATCCAAGATCTGTTTCTGAGAATGGGGGTCTGAAACTGAGAAAGAGACCCTACCTGTCTTCACCACCATGAAGATGTCAATCTTAGAAAGTATCGATATCTACATGTCCTGTCACATGGACCAGAGATATGGGGAAAGCCAGTCTAGGGAGAGAGAAAGAAAATGAAAGAGCAATTCTAGAGGAACTGGATTGACAAAAGGAGTCATCTTGACAGCATTCAAGTCCCTGCTTCCAAATAAGATCTGAGTCCTGGTCACACTGCTGTCTTGGCTTCCACAAGTCAATCCAGCACTCCTCTTTTCTGAAACTCATTGGGATTCCATTACCTGCAACCAAAAGTCAACTCCCAGTAGCAGATTAATGTCTATCAACTTGGGTTTGTCTTTCACCTCTTATTTTAAAATAATTTTAGACTTACTGTCAACTCATTTTTACTTGACATTATTTCTACTTTGACTTTGTCCAACTATAAAATGATTTTCTAGAACAACCTGTTTAAAAGGATATACGTAAACCATCTAGTCCAGTGTCTGCACACAGTAGGCACTCAATAGAGACTAATAAATCTCTCCTCACCCCTTTTCTCTTGAACAATTTTTTTCTTTGGTTCTGCGTCAGAGTAGTTGCTTGCCAATTTCCTGGATCATTTTCTGAATGAAAGGTTCCTATCTCCTTTCCCATTTTATATGTACATTTGGGCTAGGACAGTTTGTCTCGGGAGAACGGAGATATTTTTGTGGGGAGACATGGTTGGGATAGTTTGGAATGGAAGAGGAGAACCTCTCTTAAAGCAACTAATCTCACTCAATGAGGATGTTTTGGTTTCCTGGGCTGCTGAAGCAAATACCCTGAAATGGGTTGGGTTCAACAATGGGAATTTATTTGCTCACAGTTATGAGGCTGGAAAAGTGTACAAACCAAGCATCATCAAGGCACTGCTTTCTCCCGGAAGACTGGCTGCTGGTGATCCTTGGCTCCTCCGGCACATGGCAAGGCACATGGTCACATCTATTGGTCTCTCCTTTCTTGTCTGGGTTTCGCTGATTTCAGCTTCTTGCTTCCTACAGCTTTCTGTTTGCATTCTATTTATAGAGAACTCCAGTAATCTGACTAAGATCCATCCTGACTGGGTTGGGCCACACACACCTTAAATGAAGTAACCTAATCAAAAGGTCCTACACACAATGGGTTCATACCCACATTAATGGATTAGATTTAAAAATATGTTTTACTGGGGTCATATAGCTCCAAATCACCACAGAGACCAAAAAGAACATCTAACAAGGAAAGTACTTGATCTTGGGTTCCAGCCCAAATGGTAAATAATAGTGTCCATTCAAACCATTCCATCTGATTTTTCAGAAAGACAATGGAACACCAAAGAGGCTTGTTAGTCATTGAATTTGACTCAAACAGCCATGTACTGATCCCCTTTTGTCCTAGTCAAGACTTTAATTACTTTAGCACCCTACCCTTCTTCCCTCTGCATTAAATATCTATGACCTAAAGATCTCAAATTTCTTCAAATTTCATAAAAGGGAATAATTTCTAATTTTATGTCTAAGAGCATAAAACATATATTTGAGGACAATTTTTTAACCTAATTAGGGATTATTATTGACCTATTTTCAGACCTTGGGTCTCAGAATCATCATGAATGCTCCATTTTTATCTAACTCCTGGGAAGCTATCCTATTAAGACGTTCTTCTCATGATCAATGACTGATTCTTTCCATTATAACTCTTGTATATAGAGAAAATTTTAGAGCTAACAAGGCATATTTGCCTTGATAGCACTTTATCCACAGTAGAGCTTCTTTCAAAACTGGAGTCAATACTTTCAAACCCTGTCACTGCTTTATCTACTAAGGTTATGTAATATTCTAAAGTTTTTGTCCTTATTTCAACAATGTTCACAACATTGTCACCATGAGTGGATTGTATCTCAACAAAACACTTTTCCCCCCATTCATAAGAACCCACATCCATTCAAGTTTTATCATGATATGACTGCTGTCACATCTTCAGTCTCCACTTGCAATTCTAGTTCTCTTGCTAATTCCACCACATTTGCAGTTCCCTCCTCCAAGGAAATCTTGAACCCCTCGAAGTCATCCATGTGATCTGGAATCGACTTCTTCCAAACTCCTGTGAATATTGATATTTTGCTTCCTCCCATCTAGAATAGCGAATACTTTCAATTTACTATGCCCAAATCCATCAAAGGAATCACTATCTAGAGCAGCTATAGCCTTATGAAATATATTTCTTAAATAATAAGACTTGAAAGTCAAAATTACTCCTTGATCCATGGGCTACAGAATGAATGTTGTGTTACCAGGCATGAAAACTTTAGAGCCTTTGAATGACCAGGTGCACTGCAGTGAACAGTAATGTTTTGAAAAGAATTCCTTTTTCTGAGCAGTATGTCTCAACAGTGGGCTTAAAATATTTAGTAAACCATATTGTAAAGATATGTGCTGTGATCCAGGCTTTGTTCCACTTATAAAACACAGAGAGTGTAGATTTTAGCATACTTCTTAGGACCCTAGAATTTTCAGAATGGTAAATGAGCATTGGCTTCAACTTAGTCACCAGCCTATTAGCCCCTATAAAAGAGAATCAGCCTGTCCTTTGAGGGTTTGAAGCCAGGATTTGAATTCTCCTCTCTAGCTATGAAAATCCTAGATGGCATTTTCTTCCAATAGAAGGCTGTTTTCGTCGAGATTGAAATCTGCTGTTTCATGTAGCTGCCTTCATCAATCATCTTAGCTAGAGTTTCTGGAAAACTTAATTTCAGCTTCTACATCAATATTTGCTAATTCACCTTGTACTTTTATAATATGGAGTTGGCTTCTTTCCTTAAACCTCATGAATCAACCTCTGCTAGCTTTACAGTTTTCTTCTGAAGCTTCCTCACCTCTCTCAGTCTTAGAATTGAAGAGAGTTGGGGCCTAGATCTGGATTAGGTTTTGGCTTAAGGAAATGTTGTGGCCACTTTGATCTATCCAGACCACTAAAACTTTCTCTATATCAGCAATAAGGCTGCTTCACTTTCTTATCCTTTGTATGTTCACTGGAGTAACAGTTTTAATTTCCTTCAAGAACTTTTCCTTCACATTCACAACTTGGCTGTTTGGCATAAGAGGCCTAGCTTTGGGCCCATCTTGGTTTTTGACATGCCTTCCTCATTAAGCTTAACCATTTCCAGCTTTTGATTTAAAGTGAGAGACGTCTGACTCTTCCTTTGATAGTGGAAATTTAAAGGCCAATGTAGAATTATTAATTGGCCTAATTTTAGTATTGTTGGGTTTCAGTGAATAGGGACACCCGAGGACAGGATGAGAGATGGGGAGATGGCCAGTTGGTGGATCAATCAGAAGACACAACATTTATGGATTAAGTTTGGCGTGGTTTGTGGCACCCCAAAACAATTACTTGTGATGGTTAGGTTCTGGTGTCAACTTGGCCAGTTAATGATGTCTGGTTATCTGGTCAGGCAAGCACTGGCCTGACCATTGCTACAAAGATATTTCCTGGCTGGCTGATACACCAGAAAGCTGTATTATTAAATCATTAGTCAGTTGATTGCAGCGGCTGATTACATCTATGCTCAACTAAGGGTGTGTCTCCTGCAAATGATATCCAGTTAGCTGAAGACTTCTAAGGAAGAAGAGAGACTTTTTCACGGCTTCTTCAACCAGCGAGCCTCTCCTATGGCATTCATCCAGATCCTTCATCGGAGCCACCAGCTTCACAGCCTGCCCTGCGGATTTTGGACTCTTCCATTCCCATGGTTGTGTGAGGCTCCTTTATAACTCTCGTATTTACAGATCTCTCTTGTTGGTTCTGTTTCTCTAGAGACCCTGACTAATGCATTACTATAGTAACATCAAAGATCATCAGTCACAGATCATCACAACAGATATAATAATAGTGAGAAAGTCTGAAATATTGTGAGAATTACCAAACTATGACACAGAGACATAAAGTGAGCACAAGCTGTTGGAAAAATGGTGCCAAAAGACTTGCTTGAGGTAGGGCTGCCACAACACCTCAATTTTAAAAAACAAGCACAATAAAACAAGGTATACCTGTAAAGCAACGATTAGAGCACAGCAGTTAACATTTGCCTATCATTAACTATATGCCTGGCATTCTGTCCACTGACTTATATATGTTATCTTATTTTATCCTCCTATGAGTGTTATGAGATTTGTAATATTATCTCCATTTTACAATATGGAAACTGAGGCATAGAGTGGTTAAGCACCTTGCCCAAGGTCGCAGTGCTGGGAAGTGGCAGAACCCCTCAGTGTCTGAGCAGGGTTGGAACCAAACCAGAGCTTACGGGTATAAGACTGTCACCCTGTACTGCCTCGACGGTGCACAGGCATGCATAGGATGTGAACAAATTTGGTCAAACAAATGAAATTGACAATATTCAACCACTTCTAGCCTACAAATGGTAACTCCTGTGGTTTAAACTAATGGGAGATAGAAATAAGGTAGAAACTCAGGCTTTTAGGTCAAAGCTAGAATCCCTGGGGACGTCAGGCTTTAGCTGAGTTTACAAAGATGCAGAGGCAAAGAAAGTTTTGGAAGGAGTAACTAGGCAGAAAGCAGAGCAGGAGTAAAGTTGCTGGGTCATGAAAGAATTGAATGAAATCATACTGACTGGAGCTTTGGGTGTTTGTTGAAGAATGGTGGGAAATGAGTCCAAGAAAACATTCAGGTCAGAACCTGAAGACCCTGGGGTTAAAACGAATCTGAACCCTTCGTCTGAAAACTGCAGCCACTCTGATTCCTTGCCCAGTTCTCTTCCTAGTATAATATATGTACCGATTTACTCCAAGTCTTTAGGCACTCTGTACCTTGCTGCCTTCTGTGGAGTTGCAAGCTTCCAAGCTTAACACATAGAAGGAACTCAACAAATATCGACTGACCAGACAATTGACTGCCTAAAGAATATTGTCGTGATTGTCTCTTCAGATCCATGGAGAAGAACTGCATGGGTTAATCTGTCATTTCAAGCAGGTTATAATAAATCCTTTGATGTTTATTATTGAGGGGTGGGGCATGTTGTTTTTATTTTTTTCTTTAATTTTTAAGCCCATTTCAGGTTGAAGCAGTGAAAGACATCCTAAAGCCAAAGGCTGTATTACTGCAAGATGTGTATTTAAATTCAGGTTCGACTAATTTGTATTCAGCACTTAATGTGTTGCCAGGTACTTTCACATAACTAAATTTACTGAATCTTGAAAAGTAGGTTATATTAGATCTTTCCATTATATAGATAAGGAAACTGAGTCAGGTACGTTAAGAGACCTGCTCATGCAATCCAGCTTTGAACCTGGTCTCCTTGTTCTTTGTCATAGCTTTTTCGTCTACAAAGATGCTGCTGAGAATCTACTGTGAAAATGATGTTGATGAAGGTAATGATATTATGATGATGGTAGTAGTAATCATAAGAGTAATAATTGTAAACATTGATTGCTTCACAATGTGCCAGATACTGCTGTAGGCACTTTAAGTAATAGCTTCATTTACCCTTCAGAGACCTTCTATAATGAGGTTGTTTTTTTTTTTAATTATCCCCAGTTTCTAATGAGGCTCATGAGGGCAAAGTAAACTGCCGGGATCAGGGAGCTTATTCATGGTACTGTCGGGATTTGAAGCTAGAACTAGGGGAGTCTGTACTAGAATCATCTGTCTGTTCTAGGTTCCAGACATCTCACTCCTCCTCTGCTAAGAAGGAAGAACAGAAGAAAAAAACCTCTTCTCGGAGTTCATAGCAAGATTCTCACCATCCTGTGTCACCATGACAATTGGCCCTCATCAATCTCCTCACAAGGAGGGAAAAAGCAAAACTCAAACAGATCTTGTGCAGGGACATTCTGAAGGCAAACACAGAGGCCAGTGTGCCCAGGTCCCTGATGTCCTTACTTAAGCAGGGTGAATCACTCCTGGAATAGGAGCTGGGGAGCAGGCCAGGTTCCTAAAGAGGGAAGGCTAATGGTGCTCTTGGAGAGCTTTTGGGTGACTTTGAAAATGAATCCTTTAACCTCCAGAATCTGAGCTCATAAATGAGCAGATTAGAAACCAAAGGGAAGAAACAAATGTGAGTTCCTGGCAAGTGATTTCAGAGCATCACAGCTTCCTTCTTAGGCTGACATCATCTTTTTTTGCCTCTCTTGCCCAATCTTTGGCAAAGGTATATCTGTTTGAAGACTGTCAAGCCCCAAAGAATGTAGACTCTAAGAAAGCAGGGGACACATCACACTATTCAATTCTGTATGCACAGTGTCTACACAGAGCCTGACTCATGGTGGGGTGCTTAATAACTATTGATCAATTGACTGACTGATTGCAGATAAAGGAGGTGTGATATGGTTGGGGCAGGATCATTTTGTTTCCAATATCTGATAACTTAAAGCAGAATGTTTTGGCCTTTCTAGGTGGTTAACAATTAGATTGAGATTTGAATGACAAGAAGAAGCCAGTTAGATAAATATGGGAATGAGACTTCCAGGCAGAAGGAGCAGCAAATTTAATGTATCTGAGATGGGAAGGGGTTTGGCATGTTGTCCACCAGCCAGCTACTGTGCCTTGGAGAAAAGTGGGGATAGAGTGGGTAGGTGGGAGGATATGATGATGGTGAGGCAGGTAGGGCCAGCTCCTGTAGCAAGGGAAAACAATTCCAATTTTATTGTAAGTGAGATGTGAAACCATTAGAGGGCTTTAAGCCAAAAAAAAGAAAGGATGTGTCATTCATTCTGGTGCCCTGAATCCTTGGCATATAACAGGTGCTCAAAAACTGGATGAATGAGCTGAGATAATGCATATAAAGTGCTTTTTAAACAAAGAAGTGTTTCAGAAATGACAGTCATCGTCATTTGGAGAAAAATAAGACACTGCCCCCGATATCATTCTTTTAGATGGCAAAACTATTACAGGCTTCTGGGTAATGAGAGTGGAAATCATGAGGCACCTGATTTTTACAGTATCTCTTTTCTGTTGAAATAATTTCAAACTATACCAAGGGATATGTTTC
>PVIY010031781.1:0-29614 GCA_004026745.1 Myrmecophaga tridactyla | reverse complement strand
ATCCTTTCCTGTTTTAATCCCCAAGAGCAATGGATTGTACCCATCTTGGGCCTCTGCTAACTTGAACTGTAGCTCCTGGGGTTTGTGTCATAAATAACGAGACTATAAGGACATCCTATAACATTATCTTTAATAATATCTGCAGTGTCTTCTACATATTAGATACCAGTAAAAACTTAATGGCATGAAAGAGAAAGAAAAGGAGAGAAGAAGTCAATTGTATGGATATTAATAATTACTCTGAATTTTATGAAATTAAAGCAACCAAAGAATTTAAGACAGCTCCTTAAAATATCTGGGAAATGTGGATACTACAGTCTGTGCATTATATATTAGGGATAGATAATGTTTTTAAAACAAGCACTAAAATAAAGTAAGGAATATGGTATAAGAATCTGATCTAAGAGGCATCTCAAAAAATTTCCCAAAGCAAGCTATTTATCATCTCTACTTCCCCAACTTGCTCTTCCCATTTCAGCAATGGCAAATCCATCTTTCAAGTCCACTCAGGCCAAATCATCGGCGTCAGTCTTGAGTCATTTCTTACTCTCATTCCCAAAATCCTATTCTTAGGATCCAAGTCCCATTGGTTCTACATTCTAAGTACATCCAGAATCTGACTATTTTTCATCTCTACTGCTAACATCCTGGACCAAGCCACCATCATCTCTCACCTCTTTCCCTAGAGTCTGTTCCTCACACAGCAAACAGAATAAGTCAGATCACATCAATCCTCTATAAAAAATCTTCCAAATTCTTCCCATCTCATTCAGGATAAAAGCTAATCTTTATTGAGCTTAATGATAACCCGTATGTTAACTGAGTAATGACAGAATTCAACAGCAGAAAAATACTATCATTATAATCTATATAATGTTTCTTATTGTATGTATGTATTTAGTAAATGGTATTTCATATATTCCATCAAGTGAGTTTGATTTGATTAGACTTTTTTGTCAACCTTATGGGTTTTTTTATTAAATAAGCCCATCAGGAGCTTCTATTTCCCCCCCAAAATCCAATCTTTATAATTATCTCAGAAGTTCTTTATGAGTGGTCCCAGATGGCCCCTACTTTTTTTTTTTACTTCATCCCCAACTACTCTTTATCTCCATCACTTCATTCGAGCCTTTTCTTCAATAAGGCAACTACCTTCCTCCTTCCTGTGCTAGTTTCTGTTCTTTCTCTCTGGCTTACTCTTGCATGCAAACAGCTGCGAGGCTTGGACCACCCATCCTTCTGGACTCTAATCAAACACTGTCGTGTCAGTGATGTAGCTCCGCTGGCCCTATTTAAAATACATGTAACCCACCTTCCCCCGGACTCAATCTCCTTCGCCTTGCTTTCTTTCCTCCATAGCACTTACCATGTAACATACTAAATATTCTCTTGTCTGAATCTTCATTCTCTATCTTTCACCCAACCCTGCATCAATTAAAATGTAAACTCCATGAAGCCATGGATTTTTTTGTCTGATTCTTCTATGCTATATCTGCAGAATCTAGAAAAGTAGATAATTTTTTGAATGAATGGATGATAGTACATTTTATTTAGAGCACTACATATTCAGAGGATTCAGGCCACCTAAGAGATATGGAAGACAATGACTTTAGAATCTTTCTTCTGAAGGTCTGGATCTGTACATTTGATCTTTTAGAATCAGATCGGTTTCTCATCCTTCAGAGGAGCAATAACTATGCTTCAATCAGTATATGAAATCCTCTCAAACTGTAGAAACACCTCGCAAATTTGAGGCATTAATATAATTATTATGTCTTTTCTACCTCTAAATATTTTTTCCTAAAACCAGTTGATATCCTAAAGTGAGCATGCCCAGAATGCATTTCTAGATGACAATGCAAGGAATGTAGCACTAGGTCAGAGATTTTGAATTAAAAAGAAACTTGCAGATTAGTTATGCCCCTTCTCATGCACAGCAGGTTAGAACACTTTGTCCTACTTATACATCTACCATGGTGGCAGCAATCCTTCTCTTAATGGGCAGTCCCTTTGGGGTGCTGCGGGGGAGTGGGTGTGGGGACACAAATAGCCAGTATCTCAGATTTCCTTTTTTGAATACTGCCCAATTTTCCTTAATTGCATCAACTCATTATCCAGTCCCAGGGGCTCCTAATTTGTATTGATCTCATCATGAGCTGGTTGTTGACACTGTCTGTTCTCCATTGATTACTTTACCCCTGGGCATCAATCACTTCCCTGCAGCACTGATGAAATAATCATCCCAGACCAAAGGGGTGGTGGCGACAGAGGTGGGGCAATAATCCTTGTTAGGGTTGTTCTCTCACAGTCTTCTAGTTCACCCCTTTCTCCATCAGGCCAAACCACGTGGTTTGGGATGTTCTCTTTGCTATCCTCCTTTTCAAAACTCACTGAGCTCCCATGTTCACAGGCACAGTCCCTCCCCACTGAGCTCACAGAGCCTATGTGAGAAGGAAGGGCTTTCCCAAACTCCCAACTGGTCTCTCAGGACCACTCTACTGTCTGGCCCCATATGCACCAGAGGGCTTTTCCCAAAATGCAAATTGAACACCATAGAGCTGTTCACAGTAATTTTAGAATTACATTGGCATGGAGAAAAAGTCTAAAAACACTATGTACAGTTTGACTTTATTTTTGTAAAAAAAAAAAAAGGTGGACTATATACATTGACACAGAAGTAACAAAAGTCTGAAGATATTTACACTAAGACATTTTCAGTATTGTCACCGCCCCCAGAGTGATATGGTTCCTTGTGACTGTTATTCCCTTCCTTTTTTGATTATCTGTACTTCCTAATTTGACTATAAACCTTATACCCTGCACTTTTTTTATTCTTTAAAGCGAATATGATCATGTCATTCCTAGGCTTAAATTTTTTCACTTAAAAAACAAAATATGTATGTATGTATACTCCTTGGCATTCTCACCCTCCTGTGGCACCATAGCTTCTGATGTCTTTGTCCCTTGCCAGATGCAGTTCTCTTTTCCTGGAGCACCCTTTCCCGCACCTCTGGCCATCAGTTAAGACTCAGCACATTTGCCCTCTTCTTCTGGAAGTCTTCCTGACTTCCCCCAGCCCATGTCTGGGTAAAGGAATGGTTCTACCTATTTTATTAGCATCCTGTCTGGACTTCTCCTTTCAACTCCTGTTTATCACTTCACATTCCTTCTAGATCTACCTACATCTGTCACCCTACCAGATTCTTAACTTTTAAAGAGTTAGGATTATGTTTTTCTCATTCCATCCTCAGCATCTAATGGAGATACTGAGGTGTTGGGTAAATGCTGAAGAAATAAATGAGTAAATGAATGAATGAATGAGAAAGAACGCAGGCAGCCCAAAGGAGATGGTGACAACTTGGTTAGCGTGGATTACCTACACCCTGAATAAAAGCTTGAGAGAACTCATGGGAGGACAAGCAGCTTCTTAAAAGTCCTCCAGTTATCCATCTCTCAGCACGCATGCTGTGCCTTCTCCCCCATAGCCTGGACCGCCTCCAGAGCTGTTTATGAACAGGAAGTGTGGTCTGAGAGGAGAGAAGCATGAGCAGAGAGACACCATCTGTACCAGGTTAAATAGGATCTCCTCAACTGTCATTTCTACCCAGAAGTTCAGAATGTGACCTTCTTACATTCCTGCCACCTGATTATCAGTTAGAAGCCTCATAGCAGGGGAGAGCTTGTGCTTGCATCTCGGAATCTCACCATAAAATTGTTGTCACTAGTACAGCAAGCCCCATAGAAGTCCTCTGTCTGGCTATGTCAAAATTAGCACATACAAATCCAAAATAGCAGCTGATGTGACTTTCTATTTGTGGAAGGGCACGTGGGATGCTTTAACAACGCCTGCACTCAATGCTGGAGGGATAGGCCCCACAGCCCAGGGCCGAAGGGAGGGTTGGCCCTGATAGGTATCAGGGGCTAACTGCACCAGGGTACTCAGAAGGGAATTCAAGGACTTTCTCTTGATAAAGCCTCCAAGAGGCCAGATCTGCTGCTCCCAAAACTAAGATTAGTTTGCACTGGATGGCAAAGCCTCGGTCTGGGCTATGGAAGGCGTGGGGCCCCCATTCTGCACAACTGGCCTGGAGTCCTCGGACAAACCATTTAACGTAGCCTTTCTGAACCTAAGGGCTGGTCAATGCACCAGGAGGGTGGCAGCAGCACTCCTTCAATCCACAGCGTAGGTGGAGGTCCCAAAGGAGTTAATGGGCATGAAAGTGCTCGGTGAATGCCCAGCTCCAGGCCCATGAAAGGGAGAGAGGGAGGGGCCCCATGAGAAAAGTAGTTACCTGGAGGAGGTCTCCAGTCATTCTCTTGCAGGAACAGAATACCCCACTCCCAGGCCCTTAGGTGGGCAAGAATTCCCTTTGCTCTTCTAACGTGCTGTAAAACAGTCAGCCGCGCGCTTTCCTCGCCTGCCCACCCTATTACCCTACGATGCCTGCCTGCCTTAGGCATGCTAACACGGGGCAGATCCAAGTAGAAGTCAAAAGTGTAAATAGCTCTTCTCAGCAAACGGCAGGTTACCCTAGCCACAGGATAAACATGGTTGTTTTCCTCCTTAAAAATAGTTGCTCTGTTCTTCTTTAAGTGTAGTTAAATAATATTTATTGCGCACTAGTCAGACTGTGTGCCAGGTTGTATCAATGATTTATTTACATTATTACTCCTCATAATAATTCAGTGAAAGAGGCATCACCATCCCCATTTTAAAGAGGAGGAAATTGACTTTCAGAGAGACTAACTGATGTCGAAGTCAAGCTCCCACAACTGAGTAACAGACCCAGGACTTGAGTCCTGCTGTATATCATGTTCCTGTGTATTACGGTGTTTTGTCTCAAAAATAATAATAGTGCCTTCAGAGAAAAGAGGAGGAAGAAGTGGGTAGTAGAGTTAATAAAAACTAAAAAGGCCTTAGGTGGGCAGGCCACGGTGGCTCAGCAGGCAAGAATGCTCACCTGCCATGCCAGAGGACCCGGGTATGATTCCCGGTGCCTGCCCACATAAAAAAAAAAAAAACAAAAAAAAAAAACAAAGGCTTTAGGTGAGAGAGGCATTTAGATGTGATGTGGCTAGTGACACACTCACTCACGCCCTGCTCAGGCCTTCCCAACAAGCTGGCATACTGCCTGGTGGGCAGGGAGAAGAGGCCACAGATTAAAATAAAGCAGTGTGTGATGATTGACAGCTCACAAAGAGTAGGATGAAATCCCTCAGAAAACAAGTGTGTCTGGTTCTTTTTGTACCGAGGTCTATATCTGAAATCAAAATATGATATGTATTTTTAATCATTATTATTTAAAGCTCTTTCAAAAGAAGAGTGGGATAGGAAAATTGCGTATCATTTTCTTCCTCTTCCAATCTGGCCATCATTTCCCCCCCATATAATCTTCCCAAAGTAACAACTAAACCAAACAAATACTATCCACTTCATTTAGCAGAGGAACGAGTTCATGTAGAGGAAGATGACAATAATTTAGCATTATGGTTCATGGCAATACAATTTGTATATGTGAAAAATAAAAACATTACAAATATTTGGGGATCCATGACAGCTCTCTTGGCTTCTTCTGCCTTTTAGCCCTTTTGCATCATACAGGGTTAGAATGGAATACCTTCACATCACACTTATCTGGGTTCCTGTGGTACTTTAGCACTTCATTAGGAATGGGTTGGCTTAACAACAGGAATTTATTGGCTCATGGTTTCAGAGTCTGGAAGACTTGCCTCCTCCCAGGGTCAGTATCTTCTGCCTAGCCAGCAGTCTTTGGGGTTCCTGGCTTTCTGCCACATGGCAGTGCACATGGCCAGTCTTCTCCTCTCTCTTCTAGGTTCTGTTGACTTCTAGCTTCTGGCCACTCCCTGTGGCTTCTCCTGTGTTCTATTTCCTTTGCTTATAAGGAATTCAGCCAGAGTAGATGAAGGCCCACCCTCATTCCTCATTGAACACACCTTAACTAATAACATCTTCAAAGGTCCTGTTTACAAATGAGTTCACACCCTCAGAAGACCTTCAATATGTAAACAGGGGTTGGGACCTGAACATGCCTTTTGCGTGGGATTCACTCCTCAACACTGATTGCAAGACTTAAAACAAGGCCCTTGCTAAGAACATCCACAAGGCTTCGATTTTCTCATCTGCCAAATGTGTATAACAATACTTACTTTATGGGATTATCATGAAGATGAAATTGAATCAGATAATTTATGCAAATTATCTGGCAACTAAAAGACATTCAAAAAATAGGCGTGCCTATCTCTCCTTAATTTTGTAAGTTGCGGTGTGGTATAGGTAGATGTAGAAGATAGCTTTGGAATCAGTGAGGCCAGGATTCAAATATCAGCTCAGCTTTCATTCAGCTGTGTGTCCTTGGGAAAAATGTCCTAGCCTCTCTGAACCTCTCTTTCTTCATCCATGAAAAGGAAATAGTAATCCTTCTTTGCCGGATTGCTGCAAGGTTTGCAAACAACATATGCAGAGTATCTAGCCCATTGTTGGTGCAATTTGTTTATCCGTAGATAAAGTGACTTTTGTTCTCTAAAATAAAGCTAATGATTAGGTTTTAGGAAAATGTTTTGTTGCATATTTTTATGCTTTCTAACATCTAGAAAATTATCTGGGTGTCATCATATGGTTGTCTGATCTAAGAATTTTAAAGCCACATTGGGTCTTGTGGGAATGCCCATTAAAGTCCGTTTAAGGTCCATTATAAAATCAGTGTAAAAATGGTACCTATCTGTTGCAGTGGCCACTGGCCCATTAATGGGGGGGGGGGTACCTCTGGCATAATTGTAGCCCAAATTCACCAAGAAGTCTTGGAAATGTTGTGTGATTCAGACAGATGGAGTCGGCATGAGATTACAGAACAAGGGGGAAGAGGCTGGGGCTGTGGGTAGCATATTTGACGGGTTCATACACTGCAAGCCTTGTTCCTGGTCCCTTACAAAGCACTTCTTTAGGATGAAAACAAGATGTTCTTTGTAAATAAAAGTTCATGCATTTGAGTAATGAAATCATTTTCCAGTGCAGCACTGAAAGATATTCTTCTCCCAAGCCCACCCGGTGAAGACTGGGGAGGAAGAGGGGAGGCCAGTGAGTTTGGAGAGAAGATATTAGCAGCTGTCATCTCTAGAACATGAGAAACCTCGCTGGAAAAAGTGGGTGCGCCGCCCCTCTGCTATTTGGGACCATCTACCTTTGGCTCCTGCCCCTAGAATCCCACTTCCATTCACTTTCCTGCAAACCAGAGAGGGTCACATCTACATAAATACAGATGAGACTTCCGCACCTTGACAAAGCAATTTAAGAGCTGCTAGGAAGCAATCAAAAAAGCTGAATATTCATCGGCAGCCCTTGGAAGGGTTCCAGACAGAGGGGAAGGGAAGGCAGAAAGGGAAGGCCCGACCCGGCGTCTGAAAGGCCAACTTGGAGGGGGCGGGTCTGGATGTGGAAGGTAAAAAGGGCGTGGTGAGAGCGAGGGTGAGAAGAAAGCCAGAAAGAGCGCAGTCCTCCATCCCGGCCTGGGGCGAGAGGCTGGCTGGGTGCTCGCGGGCTCTCCCGAATCCCATCTGCCTTTAGACGCTGTTTTAAGCTCCATCCATCTGTAGGTTTTTCAGCCAGGGTCTCTGTGGAGAAGAATCACAGGGAGAGAGGAAGAAAGTGAGAGAGGCAAAGAGAGGGAGAAGGAGAGAGAGAGAGACTTGCGTACTCGCTTACTCTCTTTTTAAATAAGTTGCTGGTTGGACAGCCTTGATTTCGCACATCTGGAAACGGCAGACCGAGAGAAAGTAAAATAAACGAGGCCCCGCTGCACCACGGCTGTGGGCACCGAAGACGATCAGCCGTTCCGCGCGCCCTTGGGAGAGCCCGGTTGGATGTGAGCAGAGAGATGACGCGCAGCTCGGCCTGGCGCTTGGTCTTGCCTCTGGGGCTCTTCTGGGGCGCCGTCGGCCCCGGCGCGGCATCCGGAGCGCACAACGCTTTTCCTTTTGACGTTGAAGGGAGCTCAGCGGTCGGCAGGCAAGACGCGCCTGAGACGAGCGAGCCCCGCGCGGCCCCGGGATGGCTGCCGCCCGCTGCTGAGGTACCGTGTCCGCGCCACGGCCGCCCTGCCGGGGCACCTGCGCCCCGCCGCCCGGGCCGCGCTCGCCCCTCTCTCTCTCCCCTCCCCCTTTCCCCACGCTCCCCCCACCCGCCCCCACCATCCACCCCTTGAGAGTTTCTCCTGAACCAGTTCGGTTCAGAAACTTGAAATAAAGGTTTACTTTGTAGGTTGCATTTGGATGGTTTGAGTTTGGGAGTTGAGGTTTTGGAAAATGTCACTGTTCCAGCTGGAAGAGGCGCATGTGTCCTGCGTGCTGTGGGATTCACTAGGCTTCCCCCTGGGACTCAAGTGGCGCCTCTCTGACTTTCTACCACGTGTTGGGCCAAGTGGGCCTGTCCCTCTAAGTAGAGTAGTTATGTGTGTCCTGTCACTGGCTTCCAACACCTTTGTGGTTAGGACAGTGAGAACAAAATTGTGGGACCTATCTTTTAGTCACACACAAAACAAGGTCTCTGCAACAGGGGAGGCTGAGGGGGTGAGTGAAGGGTGATGGGTCATGAAAGAAGCAGTTAGGAAGCAGCGGAACAGATATCCTTAAATAGAAAACAAACCATTATACTCCATAAATGAGAAATTCCCATTAAAACCAAGTGTCATCCCCAAAGTAAAAATGATCAGGAGATGTGATTGATAATGTACATTCAAAGAGCTGCTGTTTGTATATCTTACAATAGCTTCTGTGCTGAAAACATAACCAAAGTGTAGAAATTTGCAGAAGGAGGATGGATTCAGAGTAAGTGTCAGCCCCTTGACCCGAGACAGACAACAGCATGTCCAGTGGTGGATGATGCTGTAGGAGGAAAATGAAGTCACCTAAGTTCATGGGAAAGGAAGAAGCAATTGACCTAACAAAACACACATACACACACACACACACACACACACACACACCCTATAGCTATGGTTACAGCGACCATACAATCAAAACAGTTATGTGATTGACATAATTTCTAATGGCACTGAAGTCTGTGTTATTGCTACTAATTGTTGGCATAACTGGAGCTATTAATTATTATTAATAAAAATAAGGTGCATGAAGATGGCTCTTTCTAGAAGTGAATCCCAACCAGGCCCCATCCCCCACCCGTAGAACTGGGATAGGGTCAGAGCCCACAATTTCCCACTGTGTAGTGATGCGAAATGTAACTTCCATGAGAAAAGGTAGAGGCGGGGGTCACAATTTCTGGCCAGCTTTGTTCCCAGACACTGGGGAGAAGCCAGACCAGGAGAGACTCCACATAGCACAAAGAACATTATTCTCCTAAGAGTGGAATTTACCTCCCTCCACACCCCCCAAGAAGCTTATCTCCACCTGTTGCTTTGAGTATGGAAAGTCCCTGAATGAAATACTTAAGAGTAGGGTTGCTCAGTGAAATACTGGACACCCAAATACATTTGAATTTCAGCTAGAGAATGAATAAAATTTTATTATAAATGTGTCTCAAATACTCCATGGGTTGTGTTTATGCTAAAAAAATTATTCATTGTTTATCTGAAATTCAAATTTATCTGGGCATTCTGTATTTTTATCTGTTAAATCTGCCAACCTTATTTAAGAGACAAGCACACACAATAGTTTTTTGAAACTCATCCCACCAAAATCACAAAAATAATTACTTGGTTTTTAGGAGAACCTTAAATTTGATGTTGAGGCCCTGACCAAATTCTCAAATCCTAATATGTTCAGTGAAATAGTAGGTAGACAGAATAGCAGAATTTTTCAGATTGCAGGCTGTGCCGTCTGATCATTTCAAATTCAAATTTCAATTTAGCAGCCCCTTAACCTTGGGAAAGTTACAGATGCAGCAAAGTGCATATAAGAAAACTGAGGCTGAAAAAGGTAATTGATGTCTGCTTTGTACCTCATAGAATTATTGTGGTCAAGTTAAATAGATTATAAGGTGCTTAGCACAGTGCCTGACATGGTGTGAATGCTCTATCCATGCTAAATGCTATTATAATTCTAAAATAGGCGGATGATTGGCTTACCAAAGCCCTTATTTGGGGCTATTTCTCAGAACTTTATTTTTATGGTGTTATTTGATTGGATATTGCTATGTTTCTTGTTTGTTTTATAACCTTCCAACTAAAAAGCATGTGCTGTAGTTAGTTAAATTCGTAATACTGTCAGAGTCTAATAGGTTCAGATGCCATATGAGGCATGTGGTTTAGGAAAACAAATAGAAGCTATTAGTCATTCCAGGAGGGTCAAAGTATATGGTGTAGAAAGGGTGGGATCGGGGTAATTATGTTCCCACTGCATAGTTTCACATAATACCTCCAGTGATCCTGCAGTCCCTTGGTGATCCCAACCCTTCCCATTGGGTTTCCCAGGCTCTTTATAGCCTGTATGCAGACCTTAAACCAAATTCATCCCAGAGATTTAATAACGTGGTCCAACCACTCTACTGAATTGATTCAGGAGATTGTATTTACATATATACACAGAAAGAGAGAGAGAGAACTCAGACGACACACATAATACATTATTCTCTGGGAGAGGTTTGAGATGTGGATGAGAGGATATTCTAAAAATACATTCACTTTATTTGAGTTGGATTTATATGAATGGTTAGTCCTCAATTCTCCTGGGGTTTTATTACCACGAGCACTTCAAAGGGAAGGAAGAAAAATACTCAGGCAGGCATGGAGCAGTGGGAAGCACTTGGCTGCAGGTTTTCCTGAGGGTCTCCTGAATGCCTCCATACCAGGGCCTGTGTCCTCTCTAGTCCCCGGACCTCAGGCTGGGATGCGGGCCCTGGTACACTGCAGAGCTCAGTGTGAGCTCGGGGGATGAACACAGGTAACACGCACAGAATAGAAGGATCGAGACTGCTGGGTGACCGAGATGGAAGGCCCCTCCTTTCCCTAAAACAGGCCCAGGCTTCCCCCTGGGATGCAAAGTCCGCGGGTAACTCTGCTAGTTGTAGAAATGATTTTCCCACCTTCTGCTTTTTTGATAATCAAAGTCAGAGCTGAAGGGGTGGGCAAAGGGCAGACTAACTAGTTTCAAAAAGCATATTCAGTATCCTAGTATTTCACATTTAAGTTTCATCATGTACGCTATAGAAAGTAAAGTTAGGTCAAAGTCTTCTCCACTGATGTGGATATGCAAAAGAACTAGATGGGGTACAGGCCTGAAGATGGGAACACCCCCAAGGAAAGGGCATCAGAGTGTGATTGGAGGAGTGAGATTCTTGTCTATCAAAAAGAAGCAGAAGTTAAAAAAGGACAAGAATCCCTAGGTTGGAGGGCGGGCCACAGTGGCTCAGAAGACAGAATTCTCGCCTGCCATGCCGGACACCCAGGTTTGATTCCTGGTGCCAAGAATCACTAGGTTAGAGGTTGACACTGGGTGGCTGGAAAAAATCCACAGTGAGAGTCCCAGAGAGGAGACAAGGCCTCTGCCCAAAGGGGCAAAGTGGAAAGGGATGTAAGGCTGCTGATGGGGCTGTTGTTGGCTTTGAAGGATAATTGAGAAAAAAATTGGAAATAATTGATGAAATCAAGCAAATTTCTGTGAAAGGGGAAAATGGAAATTTATCTACTAATTACCTTCCTAGGTTTTGCTGCTGCTATTTTTATTGCTGTTGTTAACTTCCCTCCAAGAAAATCAATGCCCCAACAGCCACATGTGGCAAACGTACCCCATACTGGACAAAATGTCTTGCTCAAATAGCACCATGAACTACACTAGGTCTTAAGAACTTTTCCTGTGGACTCTGTCCATGCTCAATATATGGCCCCCACACCCCAGCACGTGGTTAGGCTCTCTGCCATCAGAGGATTGCAGAATGTTTATTAAAAGATAGTTTAGATATCTTTCACTGTCTGGTTTCTCTTTTCTTATCTCAGTCCCTTACTTTGAAAAAGGCCCCATATTACCACATTTAGACCTACAGCCACTAGTCTGGGCCATCGCCCTTTACAGCTGCTCTAAACAATGCAGTTAGAAGGTCCTGGAACCCCTATGTGCCCTCATTTCATTAATTTGCTTACTCACCCACCTTTGAGCCTTACTACCAACAGAGGAATAAAATAAACATCAGGATAGAAAGAAGGTAGAGTCCCAACCCTACCCTCAAAGAGTAAGCAATCTAAGAGAGAAAATTTATATACCTAGACACTATATAAAGTCGAATGCATTAAATTCTTGTAAGAGTGGCTACTAGCAAAGTACACGTGGGCAGATGACTCCTGAGCTATACCTCTAGGACACAATCACCTACTCACCAAATGCAAAAGAAGGTCCTTATAAAGAAAGCATTCTTTTAGGACTGGAATATATGGTAGTGGTTGTTTGTAATAATAATAGCATGGCTTCTAGCTACCATTCATTGGGCACTTACCAGGTGCCACGCACTGGTCTGAGCACTTTCCATGAGCTCTTTTCTTCAACCCTCCCAACCACTCAGGGGGTTGAGTACAGTCATTAGCTCATTTTGCATATACAGAAACTGAGGTAGAGAGTCGGCTCAGGCTGCCTCACTGGTAAGTGGCACAGTTGGAAAGTAATTTTTTTTACAAAATCAGTTAGGTAAATGGAAGTATCTGTAGGGATAATTTTAGCTTTTGGAATTTCTTAAAATGAAGAAATAGAAAATACAATCGAAAGAGCATTTTTTCCAGGGCTTGCTGGGTGAACAGTATAAGCTGCAAAAATCTTAGGGTGATCAAAGAGAGGTAATAATTTCCCTTTGGCCTCCAGTCTAATGACTACTTTTTAAACTACAATTTTTTAAACTCTTTAAATTGCTCATATAATAAAGAAGAAAAATAAAACGAACAACCTAATAATCATTGACCTCTACTATGTCCCATGAACTCCTACCTCTATGATCTTATATTATCCTCAATAATTAAAATTATACCCATTTTACAGAGGGGCCAATTGGTGTTTGGAGATGGTAAGTGCTTTGCCCAAGGTTTCCAAATTTTACTCTCTTTTACCAATGTATCACTGTGTCTCTCTGGCAGATAACTTTTTTGTTGTTAATTATCAAGTTTTCTTTTATCTTTGATTTCTCTTTTATAAGCAGATTTTGTTATGTTTCCTCCACATGGTGCTACAGTCAATACTAGAAATTCCTGATTTAGGTTAGTAAGTGTAGAATATAAAGTAGGTATAGAATTCATAATAGCACCACCCACAAGAATAAGTTCTGTCTTTCAGAATTTATTGCAAAATTGCATGAAAATAAAAAATTCCATTCCCTATAGTTCCAGAGTTCTCTGATTTAAGCAGAGGAAGTTTTAAAACTCAGATTCCTATAGGCGCCAGGCAGAAAACGACTGGTAAAGCAAGCTCGGCCAAAGGAACCTACTTTGTGAGGGGTGGGGCCTGAAGTAACTAAATAAGAAAGTTTGCCTCTCCCAGAGGGACAGCTGCTTCTCAGCACTGCCAGATCTTCTATTTTGTCAAGAGAAGAGAGAATCTGGATTCTTAAGTGAAATTGCTGACTCAATTTTTCTAATGCCCTGTGGGCCAAATTCATCTGAGGGGCAGATTCAGTCCAAGGAATGTTCATTTGCAGTCTCTGCTTTTACAGTATTTAAAACTCACCTTTCATTAAAGGCAGAATGGGGCAAATAACCAAACAGATGTGGTATGAATTTGACACCACCACTTTCTCGCCATTTGACTTTGAGCAAATCAGTTCATGTTTCTGGGGCTCAGTTCCTTTGATTGCAAAACAGATAAAAATTGTATTTGCATTGCAAGATTGCTCTGAAATTATATATATATAATATTATAGTATAAACTGCCTAGCACAAAGTAAACCTTCGGTTTTCTCTTCCTTCTGTCCCTTCTCTCCTTTCTTCCATTATCTGCTTTTATCTATGTGAAGGTGAAGATTTGTAGTATCAGTCCATTTTTATTATCTAAATCTTTGCTTATTTGGTAAATTTGATTATGTCAACTTTTACTTACAGATTTGCTGGTTATCCAGCATGTGAGTACGAGAGTAGTTTAGCTTTTACAATTATTGTCTCCTGAATGGTTCCCTTAAACACCCCTTTCCCCAGCAGCAGGATAATCAGAGCAGTAAGAGGAAATGAAGGGGTTCTTCTAAATCTCAAGAAAAGCTAAATGAAAAACCCAACACCTTTGCTATAAGAACTATAGCCTTCCTTGCACATTTAAATTCCAGATTTTGACTGTCAAAAACACTCCCCTCCTAGCTCAAAGTAATCATATAATGATGGTCTGGACATAATATTGGCCTTTTTGATTGTTAGAAACCATTGAAATAAGATTGCTGGTACATGTTTTGAGTTCCAAAACTTAGCATTTCCAAACAATTATTTTTCAGAATAAGTAAATCTGCTAGTTCATTGAGATATAGGAATCATAGAAGAGTGTTAAAGTATCCACTACATTTGCAAAACAGCAGCATCTTTTTTTTTTTCTTTTCTTTTCTGTTTTTCTTTCTCCCGGTGTGGTAAAGTTAAATTCTGGGAAATGGTTTACTAAAGGGAAGTTTAACCACAGATGTTTGTAATTCCAACTTAAGTTTCCCATCAAAGTCGTAATGAAATTCAGCTGCCAGCAGTTCAGTTCTGAATCTGAGTGTTTTTAATCTTGAGAAACTTGTGGGAAACAGCATTCCGAGGCTGAATGGTAGTGGGAAATTTTCCATATTCAAGCCCAAATCCTCACATAAAGAAAAAAAATACATGATGAAAAAATTCTGTTAAACAAAGGGGAGGAGAGACACAGATGTACTTTGACTCATATGCAAAATGCCTCTCTTTTTCACTCACAAGACTTTCTTATTTTGTATGTTGTGTTTTGGTGAAAGCTAGAAATTGTGAGTTTACCTAAATGGAGTGAAATATCTACATGTATGACTCCATAAGAACTGGTAGGTTGGAGAAATCCCGCAAGATCAACTGCTACATTAGCAGAAGTCTCTTGTAGATGAAACCAAGAGTCTTTGCTGTATACTACAGCTAAAAGGGTCCTTGAGCACAATGCAGACCTTGTATATTAATACTTATTTTGAAATTATGCCCTCCAGTAGCCAGAATGGCATGATTGCATAAAGGAAATCAGGGACACTAGAGAGCATGAAACTGGCCTCAGATGTAACTGCTACGTAGAATACTGTTTGTGCAAAGTGAATTGCAACAGCCAAGTTAAGGTAAGCAACTCTAGAAAGCGAAATGTTGACCCAAAGGGATGTGATATGCAATATAGACATCAGCAGAAAGCAGGAGAAATATCTAAGAGCCTCATACGCTGGGGTACCAGGGGCCTGTAGAGAGAGAGTTTAGAGTCACAGCACAGAGCCGGACCACAAACTCAAGAGTCTCAGGCTTAAAATCCTGACAAGCCTTTTCTTCCATGGCAATTATTCCATTTAAGCTTCACAGCCACAGTGTGCATGTTTCCCCTTGATGAGCAATGACATGATTTGATAAGCTGAGAGCGCCCTGTTACCTTTCTTCCTGCTGATCTGCTGTGAGTCCTGGGTGCAGTAGGGTGGTTATGTCATCTGTGATTCCGTCAATTCCTGGGGTACAAGTGAGGTGCTAAATGCCTGTTGTTTGGAGAACGGAGTCTGAGTGTCTGGAGGCAGGCCGGTGTTCCATTGTGGTGCATGAATCATAACCTCATTCTATATTGTATGCCTGAAATTGTTGTCTGTGATAATCAATGCCAATAGACATCCTGAAATTCCATTTATAAAGGACAATCCCTGAAGCCTCTACTCTAGCACAGAATTCAGCATAAAAGAGACTTGTTTGAATGCAGACACAGTGGGTGGTTATTATTGGATGCGTAACTCTATTATACCTTGCAGTAGGAAATATAAAGTCGAAGGAATCATAGGATGTTAGCTCTAGAAAGGAAGTTTAGAGATTCAGTGCTCTCATTTTGCAGGTAAGCAAACAGTGCTTCATCCAAGGACACAAAGCTCAGCAGGAGTCCTATCAACTGCCTTCCTAATTCTAGGCTTACGTTCTTTCAAATTAGATCAATGGACTTGATTATCCTTAACTTTAGAACTAGAGATCCTTAAGTGAACATATCTATGGAAAATTGCTTATGTCCAATATTCAAGTTATTCACTTTACTCCTTATTGTTTCTTTTTATCTTTAAGTCAAGTTATCAGTTGGAGGTTCTTAGAGAATTGAGTGGAGTGGAATGAGCAATCGGCCGTGAGTCAGGAACTGACTATTCTGGTTCTTGGTCTCACCACTGAACAACCAGAGCATCCTTCCAGTTAGAGGAACCTGGACAAGTCCTTCACCTCTCTGGGTGGGGGGAAAAAAAAGGATCTAGATGATTTCTAAGGCTACTTCTACAGAATAGAACAAAATCCTATAATTGTCTAATAAGTAGATTAAAATATATACTATCTAAACAGAACCTGCTTGAGGAACAGAACCACACAAAGTCATAGCTGCTGTCCTAGTTAGAACCCAAGATTTAAGAGTCCAGAGCCAGACGGATACACAAGGTCAGGGTGGGGAGCTGGGGGCAATGGCAAAGTGGGAGCCTTCAGTGGAGTGCTTTTCCCTGCTTACTAACAGCTCCAGACTCAGGGCTTGGGGTGATCTGCCCAGTAGGGCCCTGGCCCAGCGGTAGACAGGAGCTTCTCCAAGGGGGTCCACCAGGAAGGTTTTACGGCCCCAGAGAGGTGCGCTTTAGAATTAAAAAAGCAAGCTTAAAGCTAGAGGTTCTAGAATTGCTGAGGCCATAGTATCACTTCCCGAAAGCACGGCTGACACGTACTGCATACTAAAGAAGGGGTTTGAGAAAAGACATGAAATGATATGGATCTTTCCTACTTCCTTCACACCCTTCCAACATCCCATAGTCTAGATACCGAAACAGGACCACTGGAGATTCTGAATCATTGAGGGAAGGGATAGGGAGGCGGGGAAGAATTTACTTATGGAATTTACTTGAAAATAGGGTGTTGCTCAGTCACTTCAGAAAGTAGTTGGATTGTAATATTACTCTTGGTAACAAGGGAGTCTTTCTGACCCAGAATAATGTGTCTTCAGGGAGTAAGGAGTGTAGTTTGTGTCCTAGACTGGAAAGATAATGTTAAGAAATATGGAAGAACTATTCCCCACATAAAAATTAATCACCAAAGCTTTTCTTCAAGCTGGTACTTTTATAGTGGGTTTGTGACCTACAGGGTTTGTATCTCCACCTGCTAAGATGAGACATCCTGTTCCTCCAGCAGACTCCAGCCTGCAGAGACCCTCCTTGCTATTTTATAACAGCCTTAAATGACAGCTATCCCTGAACCCATTCAGGAAAGCCAACTGGCTGATTTCAGAGATCCTTTTAGCTCTAGTTTCTAAAGATTTGATTAGCATTTGCTGTGTCTTAGGCACTGTTCTAAGCACTTCATGTGTATTAATTCAAATTATTCCTCATAACCACCCTATGGGGAAGGCGATACTATTAGGCCCATTTTACAGATAAGGAAACTGAGTCATACAGAAGTTGAGTAACTTACCCAAGCTCACAGATCCAAAATCTGGCTCCAATTGCTTAACCTTTGTGCTATAATGACCCTCTAACATCATGTTCCTAAATCTCAGAGTGCTCAGCTAAAAAGGGTTTCCAGAACCACCTAGGAATGCCATGGTGGTTTTAGAAGTTGTCTCTAAAGATGTCATTCAAACTAGTCTCTAAATAATATTCGAATTAGTGGAATGTCTAGGCATTGACTTTTTAAAAAAAGTTATGAAAAACCTAAGCCTAACGTCTTAGTGCCAAAGGGAAGTTCTTCGCTTAGACATGACAGGCATACAAATGACATCATTTCTAAGTGTATGTATATTTAGGTGTCTCCAGCTAGAGTGAGCATTAGTCATATCAGTGATGTCTGCTCTGGGGACTTACAACTTCAAAGAACTTGATAGGAAGGTTAAGGAAGTGTTTGAAATATTGTAAAAACAGGTCTCAGAGGAAATGATTACATGAAGGATGTCAACCACAGGAAAACTGAGTGACAAGTTACCTTAAAATTTTTTTCTCTTCAAAGGTAAATATGATAAGAAACCACAGGAAAGTTTAGCAACAGACAGGATTCAAGTCAGGCTAAGAGAAACATAGGCTGTTAACTCCTTTCCTAGGAATTTTCAGGCATTGTATAGAACAACTTGCTGAAATAAGTGAATTATTCATTCAGTACACAACAATTAAGAGCACAGGCTGAGAGGCACCCCGCAAGGCGAGATGATGGGGCAGGAGCAGACTCAGGTGGCCTCCACCATGCTGGACTATGACAACGGCCGTAGCAGCAGTCACTGGTGATGTCCATTGCTGTCCGGAAGGGAGAATGTATTAGAGAAGCGTCTGCCAAACTTTTCATGCCTAACAGTCCCTTGCACTAGTTCTCCTCCTCCAAAGCCTCATGTCTTCAAATGTTTTGCCTTCCAAGTGAGCTGCATTAAGCAATAACTCATTTTTCTAAGGCAAAGTAATTCGTAACTGCAGAAGAGTGTTTCTGATAAAATACATTAATCAGCGTTATCACGCAGTGTTAATTTTGGCCAAAAGCAAAAACAGACATAAAATTTAGCATTTCTTTTACATGTGCATTTTTTATAGGTGTGTCACAATTAGTCTTTATGTTTTTATTTTTTATTGTTTATTGTTGTGTAGTATATATTCACATACCGTGTAATCATCCAAAGTGGGTCACAATATCATCATATAGCTGTGCATTTTTCATCACAATTGACATTTTTTCCTTTGTTGTAGAAAATAGCCTATATACAAAAAAGCAATAAAGGTCAAAGCACATCACAACAATTAGCTGTAGAAGAGATTTCAGAGTTTGGTATGGGTTACAATTCCACAGTTTTAGATTTTTACTTCTAGCTGCTGTAAGATACAGGAGAATAAAAGAACTATCAATATAATGATTCAGCTATCATATTTGTTTGTTAAACCCTACCTTCTCTGTATAATTCCACCATCATTTTTTATCTTTCTCCCACTCTTTAGGGAAATTGGGGCTATGACTGTTCCAACTTTTTCATGTTTGAAGGTGCTATCGATAATACCACATAGGGGGATGGAACTAGTTGATGTTCTGGAGAGGCTGGCCCTTTCGCATTTCAGGACTTATCTGGCCCAGGGACCTATTTGTAGGTTGTAGGTTCTGGAAAGTTACCCTAGTGCATGGATTCTTTGTAGAATCTTATATATTGCCCTAGGTGTTGTTTATAATTGGCAGGAATGGTTTTGTTTGGGGTTTGGCAAACTATGATAGGTAGCAATGTCTGACTGAAGCTTGCATAAGAATGGCCTCCAGAGTAGCCTCTCAACTCTATTTGAACTCTCTAAGCCACTGATATCTTATTTGTAACACTTCTTTTCTCCCTTTTGGTCAGGATGGCATTCTTGGAGCCAAGGTGCCAGGGCAAGATTCATCCCTGGGAATCATCTCCCATGCCTCCAGGGAGACTTTCACCCCTAGATGTCATGTCCCACATAGTGGGGAGGGCAATGATGATATGTCACAAATAATCTTAATTCAGTATTTTGAACTATGGAAAATAGTATTTGGAGTCCTATATTTCTACTAATATTCGTTAAGAGTCCAGAGATATTCAGTTGATCAGCATCAATATCTTCATTCTCTGATTTAACAAAGAGATACCTACTACCTACTATAAATGACATATATGCTACAAATGAATAAAATATGGTCAAAGAGATAAGATGAACAATGTAATACAACTAAATTGGTAGGTTACAAGAACTTTTAGAGAGTTTAGAAGCTAAGTTCACTCCAAGTGAGAAGTTCACAGGTGACTTCAGGGGACAGCTGGCATTTAAGTTAAGTCTTAAAGAATGAGGAAAAGAATTCCAGGCACATGTGATAGGAGGAGTAAAGATGCAGGGTTCTTTGGGAAAGAAAAGAGTCTCAGTTGACCAGGACAACAGGGAGCCATTGACAATTTCAGAAAAGGAAAGAAACACACTGAGAACTGTGCTTTATCAGCGCTACTTGGGAAACAGTCTATAGGGCGGAATGGAGCAGTCGGCAGCAGGGAGCCTAAGATCAGGGAACCCTACGACGTGCAATGGTGATCGTTCAGGGGAGAGTAAGAAGGCCCTGGATTTGGACGGCAGCCATGATCTAGGAAGGAAAGAGCAGATGCCGGGGTCATTACAGAGGTTCTGTCAAGAAGATTTGCCATATGTTTGAAAAGGAAGGATGATGGAGAAGTCAAAGGTGCTGCTGATGTTTGTAGAACTGTATTAAATCATGGGGAAAAAAATCTCTTCAGGGACCTTTTAACATAAGAGCAAGGGCCTTTTAACATAAGATCTACTAAATCATGGACTTTTAAAAAAGCTGAGGCTCCATGAAAATATCTCTGGGTACAACTTAAGTTAAAGGGACCCTGAGCAGCAGAAGCTTGGGGCCCTACCTCTTTCAATCAGATAAATACCATATGAGATTTCATTGGAGAAAAAGGGGGTTCCCTGCTTTAAAATGTTTGAGAAACACTATGCTGGTGCCGCCTGAATTAGTGTTCTAAATCTTGACAAGTCTCCAAAATGTTACCTAAAATCTTGCCCAAATCAGTGCATCCTAAGTCGTGTCCATGGCACATATACCTGCCTCAGAGCCAGTACATGGAGCTGACCGGGGGCTGCGGAAACTCTGAGCATCTCATAGCAGCTCCAAACACAAGTGAGAAATCTGTAAACAACTGGTGCTCTCCTGAGAGATATTTTTATACTTCCTGCTCCCTGTCTGATATTTTTGGCCCTTTCCTAGGAAGTTAAGAAATTCCACTTTTGTCTCAGGCATTACCTGAGAGTGCTGAGGGAAAAAATAAAGGATCTCAGGAGAGAAAATAAGGTGGAAGTGGGTAGACCAGATAACTGGTATCTTTTGATCCCCATAGAAATGGTTAGATGTTTACTCAGTTCTTATTTTTCTAAATCAATTATCCCATCACAATAAGCATCACCTTACCCTAACCCTAAACCACAATTTTCTGCCTATGCCCTGAGCTAAAAAGATAACTCTCCCAGGGTGTCCAATATGGTATTACATCCAATCCATGGTCCAAAAGCTAGCTTTCCATTATTTCCGAAAACCAAAGTGCTTCCACTATAAATGTTATGACATGGAAAGGGAGAAAATAAGCATTACAAACTATATGTCTTCTTTAGTTTTTCTTTTAAATGAAAAAAAAACGTGGTTGTGTAAGCATTTCACAGTGTCACAGAGGCAAGCGGCAGCTTGTTTTATTTTGCTTTATAATATATTTGCAGAACACTTAGGGTGAACTGGTCTCTGATGAATTTGGAAAGTCTCCTATAACCCTTTCCACCCATACCTTAAAGAGTTCAGCTTTTATTGAGCATGTTATTCACAACTGCCAAATATTAGAATTCCCTATGACTTCTAACTCAGTTGAAAATAATGTTAATAGTTATGAAGATTTTATGGTTTACAAAGTGTTTTCCTATGTATTTCTACCATTAATTCTCTCAATAATTTTACAAATCAAAGAGACCAATAATCTGATTTCTAAAATATGGAGATGTTAAATGATTAGCCCAAAGTCTCATATTATGTATTAAACTTTATTGAGATAATTCAGAAGTTTCATAGAATTCTGTTAGGATGGGAAGGAACCTAGAAATTCTCATGCCAATATTGTCATTGAAAGAGGTGGAAACTGAAGCCAGAAGTTGAGTTACTTTCCTGAGTTCCCATAACTGGTTTAGAACTGGATCCAGAACCAAATTTCCTGGCCTGAGAAGGCCAGTCCTCTTGCCTTACTGCAATAGAAAGCATGACCAGAGCAAAGGTAAGGAACACCCAGAGATGTGTATATTGGGAAATTAAAGAGAAATTAATGAAGCTATATCAGACAAGAGCATATCTGCATTTACTTTCTTGTTATGCCCTGTGTCTCCATCTGTACCTTTAGTAATTTAATTACTAAAATGTTAAAAATTCTCTTGGCCCTTTAGTCATTATATTTATCTCAATTTTGAATTTAGTTTATAACTACATCATTCATCCCTTTTCTTTTATGTGGATTTCAGGGAATTTTGCTTTGACTCATATGGCTATTGACCCCTTAAACTTTTCTTTTGACACCTAACAATATCAACTAGTTAGAAAGAAAGCATTCATATCTAATATGATTTCAGAATTTCTGGCTAGAGTTTTTAAATTGTCATCTAAAAGTAAACAACACATCCTAAATCTTGAGAGAGAGAGAGAGAGAGAGAGAGAGAGAGAGAGACCTTTCAAAAAGGACAATAACCCTTTGTTTCAAAACAATTGCAAAGCCTATTTTTTTTTAATTCTCAGAGCGCGTCATGTCTGGTATTCCCCCTGCACACTGTTATAAACTTCCTTATTATTTAGCCATACAATTGGTGCATGAGAAACTGATGAAGAAGATTCATGCTGGAAGCAAAGGGCTCTATCCTGGTGGTCATACTACAGTGCAACTTTCCAAACCTGCACTACAAAAATTCAGATTTCTGGCATCATCATTTTTATTTGTGGAGCTTTTTCACTGCTGATTTCAAAACCAAATCACCCCAGTCTTCTGACAGCCAGAAAATATATAATACAGGTTTCTCAAAGAAAATCTGCCAATTCCCATGAAAACTGTAGTTGGCATGATGCAGGCACTGCCCTGTGAATAGCATCTGCTAAGGTGTGCCCAGAGCCAAATAATGGATGGAAAATAATGGGGTTTGAAGGGGTTTGGGGCAGCCCCGACATCCTCTGCAGAAACAGGAAGGGTTGTGGGAGGCAGCCATGAAGGGTGGATGCTGACATCCCTTGTTCTCTTCTCTGGTCCTTGAAATAAGAAGGATCCTCCATATGGTGAAAATAATATTGTGTTTAGGGTGATATGAGTGTCTTTGAAAGGTCCAAGTAATAATCTATACACTGGAAGGGTAATTAATACTCTTTGTAAGGTGCTGAAAACCTCTGAGTTTTAATTAAAGGGCTGGGGCTCTTCCCAGACTCAAATAGCATTTATGATTATTTTGGTTAGAAAAGGCACATTTTTCTTGTGCCCTGTGTTTTTCGACCTGTAATATATCAAAATGTTCAGTGGAAATAAGAATTTTGCTCTTTTTTCTGTTGGATATTTTTTGTCTCCTCTTCCATTCAATCAATTGGAAATTTGACAAGTGTCACACCCTCTTTTAATAGTAAGACATTCTATTGTCACCTTAGGTTATCTAAGACATTTTGGTTTTCCTTTGATATAATGATATAATTATTTGATTTGTTTTTAATCTGTTAACATGAACTCATGTTCATCTAGAAAATTCCCCTTCTCAAAATCATGAAACAACATGAATTTACTTGGAGCTTTCTTCAAACATCTAAGAAATTTAAAAATCTCAAAAAAGATGGGGAAAAAAAACCTGAATGCAGTTCGAGGTTTAGATTAGCAAAGTTTTTTCACCCCTCTATTTTAGCTGCTTGGTGACCGGGCTATTAACAAAAAACATTGAAAACCAAGCTCATCAGATCCTTGATTTAATTCTTCATAAATGATAAGTCAATTTAATCAAAGTTGCAGTTACCCAGAGAACCACAAAATGAATTATTTCCATCATTTTCTTGCTTAGTTCACTTTGATCAAAATGCATTATAAACGTTGGAATGAAAGAAGATTAAATTAAAAAGGACTCTGTTTTTAGAGTTGAATGACATTCTCCCCATGCATACGTTGTAACTTGAAAATTATTGCGGCTTCCAAAATTCTGAATTTCAAGCCACAAGAGAATCACTCATGGGATCCTATTGGCCACAAGAATTGAAGCTTCTAGACTCACCCAACCTTTATTCCAGGAACTAAGATATGCCTCCATTATTATCTATAGCATGTGGAGGAAGAGTGGTAGCCAGAGAGTTGCTAAAAATCTCACCCAAGTTTAATCACTGATATGAAACTAATCCTTCCAAGGAAGGCTCCAGCAAATACACAAAAAGTAGATCCATCTGGTATCGTTATAGAAAAAGATTGCCAGGAATGAAGGATGCCTGCTTTGGACAGAAGGATGCCTGCTTTGGGCAAGAAAACATCAGAAGGAATATAAATTTGAACCTCTCTACCTTAGAGGAAGTAATTTAAAAATGCCCCATGTTTTCCAACTTTTCAGCGTCAGCTTTCCTCCTTCAAAAAAAATTTGCGTAAATGCCACCTTCTCTAAGGAGCCATTTTTGATCCACCCCCCACCCCATGTTAGAAACAATCTTTCTCCTCATCATTCTCTCAGCATTCCTCTGTACTTCTCTTGTGATTCTTAACACTTTCTACAATATGTAGTAGTAAGTAAGGTCCATGGTTCATCTTCTTAGTCCCCAAATTGGATGGCCAAGTGGCTTCAATATAACATCCCTCCACTATTTGAATACCTGCTCTGTGCCAGACCCTGGACTGGGGCCTGGGTGAAGATAAAAGAGAGAGGCAATGGATAAATGACCATAACAAATACTGAAAGCCAAAACAGTGCCTGGTTTTCTGTTTGTGGCATGTGCACATTCTGACATAATTCTGTCACTTAATTCTGAGGAACGAATCAGCTTGACCTCAATTGTGGGCCGTGGCGTCCCTTGGCTGCTTGTTCCAGGAGCTCCACATTGTGGAAGAGAATGCCTTTTAAGCTAAAAGCTTTGTCTTTCCCACTGTATATGGAAAAATTGACTATGCACATTCAGGGAGAAGGTCTAGCAAAGAAATGTTTATATTGGAACAAGCCCCATCTCTAAATCTGGGCTTGTTGCTGAATGGTATTTTGTTTCCTTGGATCAGGGAAGGGGTCTGGAAACATCTGTAACTAAAGTATTGTTTTAAAATCAGCACAATTTTTTTTCCCTCTCAAATGACAGATAACAGTACGGCTTTAAATCAAACACTCTCAGCCTTTCCCATCCATTTCCTTTCATGAACGTGTATTATTTTGTTGTCATTAAATTGGCAGTGCATAGAAAAGATTTGTAGTACTCCACTCAAGGCAATTGCCTTTGCAATCACTTACTTTTCGCTCTATGCTTTATATTGTGATGTGTTTGTGTTCTTTGCCTTTACTTTTACAAATGTGCCACATCAGAATGACTTTCTGAATCACGACAGTTTTTTGGGGGCAAAATTTTAAAGCTACATACATGACGTCAGATTGTAAAGTGATTCTGAAATTATCCTCCACAGCTTTACTAAAGAGAAATGTGCAGATTATTTATGCCATTTATAAATGTAAAATTGAACAAAAATGCAGATTTAAATTGGTATTTTATAAAAGTCTCAAAGTGAAATCTTAGGGGAGGGAAGTTGGAGAGAGATATCATAAGCAGTACCCTCAAATAATGTGAAAAGAGAGGAAATTCCATACAAGGTTTGACTATCATTCATATTCTAAAAGTAATAGAAGTCGCTTATGAACAGTTGATAAAACTGGAGTTAAAAATTTATTGATTTGTTTTGCCACTTGGGAAAGTTAGTTGTTCTTTTTAAATTTTTAATTAGCCCCCCCAAAGTAAGGGGCTGAATGTTCAGGTCGCTAACTCATCTGTTTTGCTTTCAGGAAGCGGAAGCAGTTACTACTTGGTTTATGTGTTTATTTATAAGCTGTTTGAAAATGGCCCTATCTCCAGAGTCCCTCAAAAAGACTATCACTCCGAAAATCTTGGCTTTCAGCCTGAAGATCCAACTGCTTGGCACACAGTAGAGATGTAAAATATTTGTTAAATTGATTCTGCTGCCCACGGCTTACAAATAAGGACACTTGGGGTAGGGTCTGATTGTCAGATGTGTCATAACATTTATCTCATAAAATATATCAAAGGCAGAGTGTAGATTCAACACACAGCCTTAAGTTTTGAGGCAGTCACTAGCCTCTGTGGGTTCTAACCTCCCTTAGTATTGAAGAGCAGAGGTGTTGGCTTCAAAGTCTCAGCCAGAATTGCAATGCTGGTATTTTATTCGTATAAATTAAGGGTCATAGATTTCCAGTTAGGTGAGGCCAGATATCTGTCAAGCCGTCATACATTCTACCTGACCAGACATCTGCTTCTGATTCCTGAGGGGAAACACCTGCACACATGCTGCTGTATATTACACAAAGGGGCATCCTTTCCAGGCTCTATTGCCAGAAGCCTCAGACAGAACAAGGGAGGCATCAGGAACACAGCTGGAGGTCAAATGACCAGCTTCTAACAAGAGTTGACTTCCCTAATGAACAATCTTTGTTATTTGCTTGGCAATCTCTTTCTGTCTGCACTATATAAAAACTGTTAAAATCTAAAATACTAACTATAAATTATTATATTTAAATTAAAAGTAATTGCCACAGGCCCAACCAAGTAATTACCAGTTAGGTGAGCAATGTTTCCTATCTCGACTCACCACACAATCAGGGAGCGAAGCTAAATGAGTGTTGAGAATGTTCTTTTCCACGTGCCTGCAGGAGTGGAATTAAGACGTTTTGATGATGGTGATGCTCACCTCTGAAATGAGGAAAGTGCTATTAATGGGATATCTCTGATGAGAATCTTGATAATCTTGATAAAAGTGAGTAGAGTTGATTTTTAGTCTAGATATTTCTAGGAGAGGCAGAGATGGACAGCACAGGTCTATTTGCAGCCTCAGAAGAGGGGGAAGCTTCAGCATTACTCCCGCATTTTTATCACTATTAAGTATGGCTTAGTAGGAAGAGCACTACTGGTGGCATTAACTCAACATAAATGACTTCTGATAATTCCCTGAGTCTCCTAGACCTCAGTTTTGCCACATTTAAATGGGGGTTTAAAGATAAAGCGACTGCTAAGACCACTGCCAGCTCTGGCCTCCTGTGATTCTGTGATGCCAGATCCAATCAATGCGTATTTATTAGGCATTGCCTACACCATGCAAGGCGTTGAGGATACAACAAATCAAATTAATCCAGTTTTTGCTCTCAGGGTCTTAGGACTTCTGGAGAAGAAAGACAATGAACAGTAATTTCAAAGGTCATTGGCATAATGAGTGACAGAGGTGAAGCTCTTGAGGAGCTAGCTACCAGTTAGAAGAGGTAACCCTGGCATCGACAAGTATAGAAGGCAGGGAGGAGGCTAACAGTTATTGAACTCCTTCTGTGCTCCCCAACATGCACAATACCAGTTGATCCTCTCAAACGCTCTAGGAGATGATAGGGCTATCATTCCCATTGCTTTCAAAAAGGGAAACCGAGGCCTACTATTCAATTAACTGGGCAAGGTCAGTCAGTGGTAGATCTGGAGGTGGGCTCCAGATGATACTATGCTTTATACCACTCCATGTTGTCTCCAAAGGACATAAATAAAGGGAATTATGCCCAGTTTAAGAGATAGATTGCAATGTGTCACATCAATGCACATGGAAGAGAAAAGAGTGAGGTTGAAAGCTTGGGTAGGAGAGATTCATTCATTTGCTCAACAGGTATTTTGAACTGCTGCCATTTGTCAGAAGCATGGTGGGTGAATAGGGCTTGATTATGGATATACGTGTGTACATTTCCTAAATTGCCAAGAAGTAGCACCTAAATGCAAATGTATTTGGGGTGGGGTGGGGAAGGATTTATAAGACTGTTAGAAGAATAAGAAGAAAAGGAGAAAGCAATGGAAGTGAAATTCTTTTCCTCTACTTAAGAACTGCTTTTATTTTTATTTATTTATTTTTATTCAGCACTTAATTCACAGCAATTATACTGAGAAACATATCAAAACTGATTAGTTGAAAGGAATCCTAGTTTGGAATATAAACTCTTATCTGCTTTGATTCCCTGAAAGCATGCTACATCAGGTGAACAGGAAGAAAATGCCATTTTTCTCAGATGGTTATAAATTATGATGGAAGAGTCCAAATATGTAAAGAGCGGTTCATCTTTAGATAATGCCATTTCAATCCCCACATGGATAAAATTCAATTTGTTAGCCCTTTTAAGTCTATTAGCTATTCCAAAAATAGGTCTTGTAAGAGGCATTTATATCCTTGCTGTTTCCTAATTATATCCCCTAATGAGACCACTTAAAAATCTATATTGTTACCGTTGAATTAATGTTTAGAATAATTACAGTTAAAAAGAGACCTTTCCACTTCGAAAAGAACAGTTATCACTAAGTTGATTACATTTATATAAAATGTAAAGCTGAGCTCAGGATGTTGGAAATGACACTGGATATTGTTATGATTTTATTGGTTTTCAGAGGCTTATACCCTAGGGAGGCTGGGGAATAGGGTTAATTGAAGAGGCAAAAGACACAGAGATGTACCATCTCCCAGCAAAGTGAGAGAGGCGTTGAGCCGTGAGGAAGATACAATCAAAAAGAAGCTGGGATATAAATAATCCTAATCATTTTATCTATTTCTAACTCAGTTGGCACCAAAAGAGTGATCTCTGGTACCACACTTAATAATTTTCTTTTCTAGCAAAAGTTGACTTTCCTTTTATTTCAAGGTTTAAAACCATCCTAATTGGTAAACTGACATTTTTAAATGAGCCTTTGAAAATTTGGTAAAGGCAATTTGATTATTTGAAAGAGACCTGGACTAGGACTGTCTGAGAAAGAAAGTCAGATGTCATCACCCATCTATTGGACATTGCATAATCCCCAGATACAGAGCTCCCCTGTACTTTCTCCCCTTTTGTGCCCCTGGAAACGATGGTAAGCTGGCTACTCTTTACCTGCTGCCCTCCATCCAAGCTCTGCCCTCCCTGCCTGATTTGCTGGACACTGATGAACGGGACAGTGGGGAAAGGCAGAGGCTGGGTAATTCTGCCAGCTCCCAATTTGCCTCAACAACTGCATCTGGGAAAGAAGCATGGCCCTGGAGAAGCAGTTCCCTCTCATGGCCCCTCATCCACAACTCCAGCTCTCCCTAAGTTAAATAACCAACACTTCTTCCTTTGTCACTTGGGCCCTAGGGCTGGTAGGATTTGATTTTTGTTGTTTCCAGTCTCCCTTTGCCTCTCTATTGCCTTTTCCCTTAACCTGTCCACACTTCTGTATATCTGTCCATCCATTCAGGTGTCTTCATTTGAACCATCTGAGATGAATTTTGTTCTCTATTCCAGACAGAGGGAGTTCTCCATCAATGATGATTCCCCTCCTGAAATCCATGGCTTTTCCCCTTTCCTTTCTGCTTGGGGAGCCCATCCCAAAAGCATCTACCACAATCTGCTATTTTATTTCAAAAGTTGTTTTACCTTCCTGTAAGGGAGTATAGAAAATAAATTATGCAAAATATTTAGCCCACTCTAAATAGAATGTAATCTTAAATTCCATAGGTCAACTTCATCTGGTATGAATTATTGCACAATCTTTTCCTCATTCCTCATTTCACCTCCAGACCAGTTGGAGAGGGCAACCTTTGACCTGAGCTTGTGGTCACTGTCATTTTCTATCCATCAAAGACCAGAGATGGTTCGGCTCCTATTTTTGGTTGCCCCTGAAGAGTGAGCACTGGCTGAACTTGGACCCCAACTCCCCTCTTTGGACAG
>PVIY010031780.1:0-29605 GCA_004026745.1 Myrmecophaga tridactyla | reverse complement strand
GCACTTGCAGCTCAGCCCAGGCCTTTGGAGGTGGAGAAAGAAGTCACCCCGGGGAAAGTTGTTGGAACCCAAGGGCCTGGAGAGAAGACCAGCAGAGACCATCCTGTGCCTTCCACGTAAGAAAGAGCCTCAGTGGAAAGTTAGCTGCCTTTCCTCTGAAGAACCAACAAAATAAATCCCCTTTTATTAAAAGCCAATCTGTCTCTGGTGTGTTGCATTCCAGCAGCTAGCAAACTAGAACACATGGTAAATAGCAGTATCTAGCTGAAGCTTGCATAAGAATAACCTCCAGAATAGTCTTTCGACTCTATTTGATCTCTCTCAGCTACTGATACCTTTTGTTACATTTCTTTTTCCCCTTTTGGTGAGGAAGGCATTGATGATCCCACAGTTCCAGAGCCAGACTGGGAGCCATGTCCCATGTTTCCAGAGAGACTTTGCCCCTGGATGTCATGTCCCACGTCGGGGGAGGGGTAATGATTTTACTCTCAGAGTTGGGCTTACAGAGAGAAAGGCCACATTTGAGTAACAAAAGAGGTTTTCTGGCATAACTATGGGTACACTTAGCTTCTCCACAACAGGAATAAGCTTCACAAGTGCAAAGTTCAAGATCAGTGGCTTGGCCTATTGACTTTGGAGTCCTTAATGTTTGAGACAGTTTCAGGGGTTTCCCTGATGGTAAAGCTTTCCCAGTGGTAAAGCTTAATATTTCCATATATTTTCTCCTGTCCCTCAAGGGACTTTGGCAATAATTATAATCATCTGTTCAAGATACTCTGAGCTGTGTCTGGATATTAAGTTATATGGAATTACAAGCCGTCATTCCCATTCTGTGCTCCATGTGTTTGTGTTGTTTAAATGAGCTGTCCACATGGGTTGAATTAGATTATGTGCTACAGAGAATTTAGGTTTTGGGAAAAATAAACCTCTACTCCTTTGATTTCATACAGTAGGTGAAGTTCTAAAATATAGAAATGTCCTTCTTACCCCTGTATTCTGATTTATCTTAGTCTGACCCACTCTGCTTCATTCTTAATTCTAATTGAAGCCTGATCTCTTTTTTGGCTTTCTTTAGCAGTTGCTGTATGTGGAAATGCTGACGTTCAGAACTGCAGAATTCCTATTTTGAGTTTTAGGTGTCACACAGGTACCCATGGTTCCAGGGAAATACCAGGTTATACATTTATAGCACAGTGTCTCAGAATTTGGAAATAACAATTACACCTCTGGACTAAATGTGACTGCTATAAGAGCTTATAATCTAGGCCCAAATTTTCTTATAAGTTTTTCTACTAGAAACCATAGAGTATTTGTTCTTTTGTTTCTGGCTTATTTTGCATCATAAAGTGTTGCCCAGGTTCATTCACCTCGCTGCATACCTTTTGACTTCATTCCTTTCTGTAGCTGCATGATATTCGATCATATATAAACTCTACAACTCGCTGTTCTGCTTCTCAGTCAGTGTGTCCTTCAGCTACCTCCATCCACTGGGTGTCATGCATAATGTCCAAAGTCAACAATCTATGTCTCATATTATCCTCATGTAGTTGTACAATCATCAACATTCTCAATTTTAGACAATTTTCATTGCTCCCAAGAGAAATATAACTGATAAACATACCCTCACCAAATAGAAAATCCAAACCTCCCCTTAACTGTTGTCCTTTCCCCCCCAATTATTTACCCCTGGAATTGCTATGATACTGTTGATATCTTCCTGTTAAACATAGCCCATAGCATGCAATAGTAGTTTTCCACATTTACTCTTCTCTTATTTAATCTTTGTTTAAGATTCATACCTTTGAAGTAGTTCATGCAAGAGCTCATTTATATTTGTATTGTTAATCAGTGGGATATGTGGCTCCATACAACCCTTTTCAATCATACTCACTTTCAGTATGGTAATATTACTTATAGACCAACTAGTGAACTGCTTTCACTTCTATCAATTCCCTTACATTTAAGTTCAACCTCATTAGCTAACGGTTCACCCATCTCTAACTTCTGTGTATCTCTAGGTCCCTTATATTCTATGTTATAAGCCTCTCAGTTTACCTTTACTAAGGTCATAATAGTGAAATCATACAGTATCTATCCTTTTGTGTCTGGTTTATTTCACTCAAAGTTGTGTCCTCAGGGTTCATCCATGCTGTTATATGCTTCAGAACCTCACTTCATTTTACTCCTGCATAATATTCAATTGTATGTATATACCACATTTTGTTAATCCACTCATATTGATGGACTCTTGCCTTGTTTCCATTTTTTTGGCAATTGTGAATAATGCTGCTATGAACGTCGGTATGCACATGTCTGTTTGTGTTACTTCTTTCAGCTTTTCTGGGTATATACTGAGTAGTGGTATTGCTGGGTCATAGGGCAACTCTATATTTTGTTTCCTAAAAAGCTGCCAAACTGTCTTCCATAGTGGCTGTACCATTATACATTCCCCCCAGCAGTGCAGAAGTGTTCCAATTTCTCCACATCTTCTCCAGCATTGTAGTTTCCTGTTTGTTTAATAACAACCATTCTTATAGGTGTGAGGTGATATCTCAGTGTAGTCTTGATCTGCATTTCTCTTATAGCAAATGACAATGACCATCTCTTCATGTGCTTTTGAGGCATCTGTATATGCTTTTCGGAAAAAATGTCTACTCATATCTTTATCCCATTTTATTCTGGAGTTGTTTGTTCTTTTATTGTTGAGTTGTATGATTTCTTTATGTGTGCAGGATATCAAACCTTTATCCTATATGTGATTTCCAAATATTCTCTCTCATTGAGTTGGCTACCTCTTTACCTTTTTGATGCAAAAAGTGTCTTTTGAGGCACAGAAACATGATTTTGAGGGGTTCCCATTTATCTATTTTTTTCTTTTGTTGCTTGTACTTTGGGTATAAAGATTAGGAAGCTACCTGCTATTACTAGGTCTTGAAGATGTTTCCATATATTTTCTTGTAGGACTTTTATGATATTGGCTCTTAAATTTAAATTTTTGATCCCCTTTCAGTTAATTTTTGTATATTATGTAAGGTAAGGACCCTCTTTCATTCTTTTTACAATTGATAGCCAGTTCTCTCATGCCTATTTATCGAAAAGACTATTCTGTCCCAGTTCAGTGCATTTTGGGATCTTGTCGAATATCAGTTGACCTTAGATTTGGTGGTTTATTTCTGCACTCTCAATTCAATTCCATTGGTCATTGCTTCCATCTTTGTGCCAGTACCAAGTTGTTTTGACCATTGTAGCTATATAATAAGCTTTAAAATCAGGAAGTGTTAGATCTCATACTTGGTTCTTTTTTTTATAGGATATTTTTTACCTGTTTGAGGTCTCTTATCCTTCCAAGTGAATTTGATAAGTAGCTTTCTAAGTCTTCAAAGTAGGTTTTTCAAATTTTAATTGGTACTGCGTGGAATCTGTAGATCAATTTGGGTAGAACTGACATCTTAACTACATTTAACCTTCCTGCCAAGGGCATGGAATGTCTTTCCACCTATTTCGATCTTTGATTTCTTTAGTGATGTTGTGTGGTTTTCTGTGTACAGGTCCCTTATATCCCCGGTTATGTTATTTCTAGGTACTTGATTCTTTTAGTTACTATTTTTCTTTTAAATTTATTTTATTTATTAAAAGTACCAACATACAAACACAAACATTCTTACCATATGATCATTCCATTCTACATATATGATCAGTAATTCACAATATCATCACATAGTTGTATATTCATCATCATGATCATTTCTTAGAACACGTGCATCAATTCAGAAAATGAAATAAAAAGAAAACAGAAAAAAATTCATACATACTGTACCTCTTAACCCTCCCTTTCATTGATCACTAGCATTTTAATCTACTAAATTTATTTTAACATGTTCTCCCTATTATGTAGTTATTTTTAATCCATATGTTTTACTCATCTGTCCATAAGGTAGATAAAAGAAGCATCAGACACAAGGTTTTCACAGTCACACAGTCACATTGCAAAAGCTTTATCATTATACAATCATCTTCAAGAAACATGGCTACTGGAACACAGCTCTACATTTTCAGGCAGTTCCCTCCAGTCTCTCCATTGCATCTTGATTAACAAGGTGATATCTACTTAATGAGTAAGAATAACCTCCAGCGGGTCAAGATGGCGGCTTAACAATGTGCGCATTTTAGTTTGTCCTCCAGAACAACTACTAAATAACCAGAAACAGTATAGAAGAGCTCCTGGGGCCACGTCAGTGACAAGACACACAGCGTACCCCAGTCTGTACTAGCTGGACCGACTGCGAGCCCCCACAGAGCTGTGAGTTCCCAAAGATGCGGCAGCTGACGCCCCTCCCCCACAGGCTGCTTCCCAGAATGGAAAGGAAAGGAACTTTACCAGCAGCAGGGACTGAGCACACTCAAACGCCAATTGTGGAATTAATTAACAAATTCTGACTACTAAAAATAGGCCCCCACCTTAGGTGAACCTGGTCAAAGTGGAGGCTGCTCATTTTTGCCCCAGCGCCAAGGGGGCAGGGCTGATGGAGAAAGGGGGAAAAAAAGAACGAAACAGAGGTTTTTGTGGCTATGTTTCTACAAAGGCTTGACTGCCTTTGGATATAGCGTCAGGACTACTCAGGCTGCAACTGCCCCAGGCATAGGCAGAAATGAGCTCTCTGGGGGCTTGTCTGGAGCCTGTGCCTTCCCCAGGGGAGGGGTGAAGCCCAACTCAGGTGGAATCCCTCCCTCAAGGAATTGAGACACCAGGGCTTGGTAATTTGAAGCCATTAAAACCAGCCTACAACCTCTCCTCTGTCTCCACCATGCCCCCAGCAGGCAGAGTCCGCCAGAGTTAAAGGTACTGCATCATCTTACGCTGGTGGGACCTGCAGGCAGAGAAGCGCCACCTACTGGGCAGGATAAGAAAAACAGAGTCCAGAGACTTCACAGGAAAGTCTTTCAACCTGCTGGGTCTCACCCTCAGGGAAAACTGATGCAGGTGATTCTTTCCTCCTGATAGGAGGCCAGTTTGGTCTGGGAAAATCTGGCTGGGGTCTATAATATCTAAGTAGACCGTCCTAAGGGTAGGGGGGAAATGTCACCATACAAGAAGGGCAAGAAACAAGAAAACAAGAACTGAAAAATTCTCCTCTGTTAAACAAAACTTAAGCTAGAGGTCCAGATAAAGCTGAACAGAATGTCAAAGAACAGATAGACAACAAATTCATCCAGTAAGAAAACCCTAGTTAAAAGAAGTGAAAGCATCTCCAGAATAAACTAATTAAGGTAATTAAATGCCTAGATGCCAGCAAAAAATAACAAATCACACTAGGAAAATTGAAGATATGGCCCAGTCAAAGGAACAAACCAACAATTCAAATGACATACAGGAGGTGAAACAATTAATTCAGAATATACGAACAGACATGGAAAACCTCATCAAAAACCAAATCAGTGAATTGAGGGAGGATATAAAGAAGGCAAGGAGTGAACAAAAAGAAGAAATGGAAAGTCTGAAAAAACAAATCACAGAACTTATGGGAATTAAAGGCAAGGTAGAAGAGATGAAAACAACAATGGAAACCTACAATGGTAAATTTCTAGAGACAGAACATAGGATTAGTGAACTGGAGGACGGAACATCTGAAATCCGGCAAGAAAAAGAAAATATAGGGAAAAAAGTGGAAAAATATGACCAGGGACCCAGAGAATTGAAAGACAGTATGAAGTGCACGAATATACGTGTTGTGGGTATCCCGGAAGGAGAAGACAAGGGAAAAGGAGAAGAAAAACTAATGGAGGAAATTATCACTGAAAATTTCCCAACTCTTATGAAAGATGTAAAATTACAGATCCAAGAAGTGCAGCATACCCCAAAGAGAATAGATCTAAATAGACATACTCCAAGACATTTACTAATCAGAATGTCAGAGGTCAAAGAGAAAGAGAGAATCTTGAAAGCAGCAAGAGAAAAGTAATCCATCATATACAAGGGAAGCCCAATAAGACTATGCACAGATCTCTCAGCAGAAACCATGGAGGCAAGAAGACAGTGGGGTGATATATTTAAATTATTAAAAGAGAAAAAACTGTCAACCAAGAATTCTATATCCAGCAAAATTGTCCTTCAAAAATGAGGGAGAAATTAAAACATTTTCAGACAAAAAATCACTGAGAGAACTTGTGACCAAGAGACCAGCTCTGCAAGAAATACTAAAGGGAGTACTAGAGACAGATATGAAGACAGAAGAGAGAGGTGTGGAGAAGAGTGTAGAAAAGAAGACTATGAGTAAAGGTAAAAAGAAGGAAAATTAGATATGACATATAAAATCCAGAAGGCAAAATAGTAGAAGAAAGTACTACCCATGCAGTGATAACACTGAATGTTAATGGATTAAAATCTCCAATCAAAAGGCATAGTCTGGCAGAATGGATTAAAAAACAGGACCCATCTATATGCTGCCTCTACTCAACGGACATGAGGGAAAGGGCACAAATGGACATTTACACACCAATGTTTATAGCAGCATTATTTAGAATTACCAAGAGATGGAAGCAGCCAAAATGTCCATCAATAGATGGTTGGCTAAACAAACTGTGGCATTTACATAAGATGGAATATTATGCAGCTGTAAAACGGAATAAAGTTATGAAGTATGTAACAACATGAATGGACCTTAAGGACATTATGCTGAGTGTGATTAGCCAGAAACAAAAGGACAAATACTGTATGGTCTCATGGATATGAAGTGACATTAGTGAATAAACTTGGAATATTTTGTTGGTAACAGAGACCATCAGGAGATAGAAATAGGGTAAGATATTCGGTAATTAGAGCTGAAGGGATACAGATTGTGCAACAGGACTGAATATAAAAACTCAGAAATGGACAGCACAATATTACCTAACTGTAATACCATTATGCTAAAACACTGAATGAAGCTGCATATGAAAATGATAGAGGGAGGAGGGCTGGGGCATAAATGAAATCACAAAGAAAAATAGACGATAAAGATTGGGATGGTATAATCTAGGAATGCTTAGAGTGTATAATGATAGTGACTAAATGTACAAATTTAAAAAATATTTTTCCATGAGGAAGGACAAAAGAATATCATTACTGCAGTGTGCTGAAAATAGATGGTAATTAATATTTTAAAATTTCAACTTATGTGTGAGACTAAAGCAAAAAAATGTGTATTTGGTACACGTTTATGCTTTGACTAGTGCATCTCCTAATATAACTTATGTAGATAGTTGGTTGAACACCTTAAGTACATGGAACTTTGTAAAGGACATGAGATTCTGTTGGTTTGTCCAGGTGATGCCCTGATGAATCCCAGAGTGATTTGATCAGTGAGTGGAAAAGTATTTGCTAAGTCCCTTTCAGGGAATGGTGAGAATGGGGGAAAACTCAACTTCCCCAAGTTGAATTCTTGATATTCTCACAAGCAGTGTGGGCAACCAAAGCTATAGGCTGAGTCCCCAGTCTTGGGGTTTGTTCATATGAAACTTAACCCCACAAAGGATAGGTCAATTCTACTTAAAATATAGGCCTAAGAGTCACCCCCAAGAGAGCCTCTTTTGTTGCTCAGATGCGGCCTCTCTCTCCAGCCAACAGAGCAAGCAAACTCACTGCCTTCCCCCTGTCTATGTGAGACATGACTCCCAGGGGTGTGGACCTTCCTGGCAACGTGGGACAGAAATCCTAGAATGAGCTGAGACTCAGCATCAAGGAAATGAGAAAACCTTCTAGACCAAAAGGGGGAAAAGAGAAATGAAACAAAATAAAGTGTCAATGACTGAGAAATTCCAAACATAGTCGAGAGCCTATTCTGGAGGTTTTTGAGATTTTCTGTTTCTTCTTGAGTCAGTGTAGCTTGTTGTGCTTCCAGGAGTTTCTGCATTTCATCTAAGTTGTCTAGTTTGTTTGTGTATAGTTGTTCATAGTATCTTATGATTTTTTTGTGTTTTTCTTCAGGGTCTGTGGTAATGACCCCTCACATTTCTGATTTTATTTGTATCCTCTCTCTTGATTTCTTTGTCAACCTATTGAGGGGTTGGTTCTTTGGTGGCTATTGATTTCCAGCTTCATTCTGTTGTGATCAGAGAAAGTGGTTTGGATAATTTTAGTCTCTTTAAATTTATAAAGTGAGATGGATAGTTTGCCAGACCGCACTTCCTGTTTCTTCTCAGCATTTCACACTCTTGGGCCTCCTCTTCCCCTCAGGTGTGTGTCTACCTCACTAAGGCAGCCAGGTGAGCTGTATGGAGACCTGGTACAATTCTAGCCAGTTCCTCTCGTTTCAGTGTATGAAGAAAGCCTCCAACCCTGGGGCTAGGAGAACAGCGTGTACCTCAACGAAGATTCTACGTGTGGGCCTGATGGGGTTGGTGTCCCCCATGCTCCCTCTTAGAATGCCGTTGAGTTTTGGGACTGGGTATGTCCACTTTCCCTGTCTACAGCTAACCTGAAAGTGCCTGCTGCCTAGATGTGGCATGGGGTACGAGGTGTGGAGGCACTGGGTATGTGGTGGGAATATGGGGTGTGGGGCAGGTTGCCGGGCATGGGGTGCATTGGATTCTTTCAGCTTTTGTTTATCCAAAATGTCTTTATTTCCTATTCAGTATTGAAGGATATTTTCATGGGATATAGAATTCTAAGATGACAGTTCCTCCCCCCATCTTTTTTGTTTTCCTTTCTCTCGATATTTTAAAGATGTTATCTACTGTTTCTGGCTCGTGTTATTTCTGATGAGCAGTTGCCCATAAGTCTAAACTCTGTTCCTTGTGTGTAACAGGTCTTTTTCTCTGGCTACTATTAAGAGGTTGTTTGTTTGTTTGTTTGTTTGTTTTGTATCATGGGTTGACAACAGTGTAATTATGATGTGCTTCACAGGGGTTTTCTTTAGGTTTATCCTATTTGGGGTTCATTGACATTCTTACATTTGTGGGTGGATATTTATAATCAAATGTGGAAGATTGTGGATCAGTATTTGTTTCTTTATTTTTTTTTAACTTTTTTATTGTGTAGTATAATATATATACCAAACAAAGAAAGAAAAACAATAGATTTCAAAGCACTCTTTAAGAAGTAGTTACATGACACATCCCATAGTTTGTCATGGGCAACCATACCATCATCTCAGATATTTCCTTTTGTCTGCTCCAGAATGTAGGAGGCTAGAAGGAATAATTTTTTTTTTGTTATCACAATCAACATTTTATGAAAAATAACATATATACAAAAAAGCAATAAATTCCAAAGCACAGCATCACAATTAGTTGTAGAACATATTTCAGAGTTCCACAATTTTAGGTTTTTACTTCTAGCTGCTCTAAGATACTGGAGACTAAAAGAGATACCAATTTAATGATTCAGCGATCATGTTCATTTGTTAATCTTATCTTCTCTGTATAACTCCAACATCACTTTTGGTCTTTCTTTTTTATCTTGGGCATTTTATTTTTAAAGTAATCATTCTTAATTCAAGGACAAAACCCAGCTTTATAACCACAAGTTAATCCTATAAGTTTAATGGGTCATAGATAGAGACTTCTTTGTGGGTTTCTTTTTTCTTCATTCCCTTATATATAGGGGACATTTACATGCTGAATTTGTATGTAGTGTTCTTCAACTAAAAGAAAGTCATTAAAATTGTGACTTACTTTTTTTCATTGGATTTTATTCACTAATAGCCAAGTGTTTTGATAGAGTGTAAAGCAACATTTTATTAGTTTCTCAAATCCCTTGCTATGCTCTTTTGCAGGATGAATTTTTTCACTATTTATATCATAGTTGAGAATATAGAATATGAAAATATAATTGTCCACTTCTCTTAGCTGCAGTATAGTTTGAATCAGATCACAAGATACATTTCTTTTTCCCCAGACATAAGTGAAATGTCTTTTGAGTTCAAAGCTAAAATTTAGCGCCATTTCAGATTGAGTCCCTAGGAATCTCAGTTTTTCATTCTAGATAGCAGTGTCTCATTTTTATATTTCCTGTGTTGTCTCTCTAGATGGTTAGAAAAGCAACGCTTCATCAGAATGATAGGTTACTGCAGGCACCCTTCTGTGAGATGGTTATTAAAAGCATGTCCTTTCCTCTCCAATTCATAGTGCAAGGTTTTCACTGATGTTATACACTTGAGCTCTTGTGACACCAAGTGAGAAGATAGCTAAGACAGCTCTCTAATGTTTGGTTTATAGCCTCTGGTATCATTCGTTATTTCAGTGAACTATGCGAGCTAATTCTTAATGTTTCTCTACCTCTCTGTCATTAACATGGTTTATTGTCAGTAAGAGCTGCAGTCAAACAAAAATGGAAACTTTGTAATTTATGTATAGCTGTAAAAAGGCAAAGGAATGAAGGATTATTGCAGCTGGTGCAATCCCTGATACAATTAATATCAAATGCATATAAATCCTTTTAGAGATCTGTCATGGGTGAAAAAAGAATATGAAAAATGTATGACCTTTTTTAGAGTCAGTTGAAGAGAGACCATACAGAGTTAAGGAGCTTTATGAACTGCATATTAATCATAACCAATCTTCTGATATAAACTTATTTCTTGTAACTTATCAAAGCTGTACAGAAGATTAGTCATTCCCTTTGGTGTAAAGGAATGTTTTACATATTGTTCTGAGTTTTGAACATCATAGCTTTAAAAACTGGTTAACAGATATTTTAATACTAAGATATATCTCATTGAATTATATAGCTTAGGCAGCTATTATCCTGTTATGCTACCTCAGTAAGGAGATGGGCTCTTTGTCAAAGCCTCAGCATCATTGTTTTGTTGCTTATTGAACAAGACGCTCTAGGAAGTTGTATTAGAGGCCAGACAAAAAAATTTTCCTACAACAAGAATCATTAAATCACGCAGAAATATTTCCTTCTTAAATCTATACTTTAAGCAACAATTGATAGATGCCAGCACGTTTTTTTAAAATGCCACTTTCAATTCCTGAAGTCTTTTATCTCTTTGAGAAGAAGGAGAATTATTAGCTCAAAGGGACAGTTAAGACCATCATGTTAATGCACAGTATTACCAAGGACAGAGGATGTGTAACAGCTATAATCTGACAAAGATAATTAAGATCCTATTTTAAAAATATGTGAGAAAGTTTCATAAGATAATGAAAAATTTAGATAGAACATAAAGAAGCAGGTATGAAGTTTATTTTGTATTGTTGGCCCACAAAACATAGGGATGGTGAGTGATTTTAAGCATTTAGTTTCTTGTTTCCTGTTGTCACTTGAGTGCCCACAGAATAGTACTTCCTGTCTATAAAACCATGGTACTTATTTTATGATGAAGATCTCCATATTGTATTCAATGACATATATCATTCCATAGCTTTGTTTTCATATTTCTAAAATAGACTATTTAAAAAATCTCATGAAATATAGATGTATATACAGTAAAAATAAAATCTTCCCTCATTCTTCCCATCTTGCCCTTTAGGAGTAGCTATAATTAAAAATTTGATATGTAATCCTTCCAAATATTTTTTGAAAACCTATTTATTTATACAGAACAGTGCACAAATCATAAGCATACAGCTCAATGGATTCTCACAATGTGAATGTACTCATGTAAACAAGTACCAAGTCAAGACAGGGCAAGGCTATTAGCTTGGAATGGGTGGGGCTGCTGTTCCATCAGGTTTAGAGGACAAAACAGATCCACAGGCAATTCAGACCCTGAAATCTAGTGGAGTTTGCTGTACTGGATTTCAGATGTGTCTGAGATGTGTGACCTATTTTTCTTCCAATTTCTCCCTTCTGGAATGGGAATGTTTAGCCTATGCCTGTCTTTCGATTGTATACTGGAATTAGATAATTTGTTTTCTAGGTTTCACAGGTCCATCAGAGAGGAATTTCGTCTGAGGATGGACTATATTCATAACTGATTTAAAAAAAATTTTTATTATGATCATTCCATTCTACATATATAATCAGTAATTCATATCATCATATAGTTGCGTATTCATCATCATGATAATTTCTTAGAATATTTGCATCAATTCAGAAAAAGAAAGACAACAGAAAAAAATTCATACATACAATACCCCTTACCCCTCCCTTTCATTGATCACTAGCATTTCAATCTCAATTTATTTTAATATTTGTTCCCCCTATTATTTATTTTTATTCCATTTGTTTTACTTGTCTGTTGATAAAAGGAGCATCAGACACAAGGTTTTCACAATCACACAGTCACATTGTGAAAGCTATATCCTTATACAATCATCTTCAAGAAACATGGCTACTGGAACACAGCTCTACATTTTCAGGCAGTTCCCTCCAGCCTCTTCATTACATCTTGACTAAAAAGGTGATATCTGTTTAATGCGTAAGAATAACATCCAGGATAACCTCTTGACTCTGTTTGGAATCTCTTAGCCATTGACATTTTATTTTTTCTCATTTCACTCTTCCCCCTTTTGGTCGAGAAGGTCTTCTCAATCCCTTGATGCTGAGTCTCAGCTCATTCTAGGATTTCTGTCCCACATTGCCAGGAAGGGCCACACCCCTGGGAGTTATGTCTCACATAGAGAGGGGGAGAGCAGTGAATTTGCTTGTTGTGTTGGCTGGAGAGAGAGGCTACATCTGGGCAACAAAAGAGGTTCTTTTGGGGTGACTCTTAGGCCTAATTTTAAGTAGGCTTGACCTATCCTTTGTGGGGTTAAGTTTCATATGAACAAACCCCAAGACTGGGGACTCAGCCTATAGCTTTGATTCTCCACACTGCTTGTGAGAATATCAAGAATTCAACTTGGGGAAGTTGAATTTCCCCCATTCTCACCATTCCCTGAAGGAGACTTTGCAAATACTTTTTTATTCACTGTTCAAATCACTCTGGGATTTATTGGGACATCATTCTGGCAAACCAACAAAATATCATGCCCTACTCAAGGTTCCACGTACTGATGGTGTTCAATTAAGCTGTCTACATAAATTATATTAGGAAATGCACTAGTCAAAATATAAATTTTGTACCAAATAAACATTTTCTGCTTTAGTCTCACACATAAGGTAAAATTTTAAAATAGAAATGATCAATTTTCAACATCCTGCAGTAATGACATTCCTATGTTCTTCCTCATGCAAAAACATTTTTTAAATTTGTGTCTTTAGTCACTATCATTATACACTCTAGGCATTCCTAGATTATACCATCTCAGTCTTTATTGTCTATCCTTCTTTCTGATTTCATTTGTGCCCCTAGCCTTGTTCCCTCTATCATTCTCACATTCAGCTTTATTCAGTGTTTTAACATAATGGCATTACAGTTAGGTAATATTGTGTTATCCATTTCTGAGTTTCTACAATCAGTCCTGTTGTACAGTCTGTATCCCTTCAGCTCCAATTACCTAATATCTTACCCTATTTCTATCTCCTGATATTCTCTGTTACCAATGAAATCTCCCAGTTTATTCACTAATGTCAGTTCATATTAGTGAGACTATACAGTATTTGTCCTTTTGTTTCTGGCTAATCTCACTCAGCATAATGTCCTTAAGGTCCATCCATGTTGTTACATACTTCATAACTTTATTCTGTCTTAAAGCTGCATAATATTCCATCGTATGTATATTCCACAGTTTGTTTAGCCACTCGTCTGTTGATGGACATTTTGGCTGTTTCCATCTCTTTGCAGTTGTAAATAATGCCACTATAAATATTGGTGTGCAAATGTCAGTTTGTGTCCTTGCCCTCATGTCCTCTGAGTAGATACCTAGCAATGGTATTGCCGGGTCATATGGCAGTTCTTTATTTAACTTCCTGAAGAACTGCCAAACTGCCTTCCACAGCGGTCGTACCATTTGACATTGCCACCAACAATGGATAAGTGTGCCTCTTTCTCCACATCCTCTCCAGCACTTGTCATTTTCTGTTTTATTGATAATGGCCTTTCTGGTGGTGTGAGATGATATCTCATTGTGGTTTGATTTGCATTTCCCTAACAGCCAGGGAAGTTGAGCATCTTTTCATGTGCCCTTTGGCCATTTATATTTCTTCTTCTTAGAAGTGTCTGCTCATGTCTTTTGCCCATTTTGTAATTGGGTTGTCTGTCTTTTTGTTGTTGAGTTGAACAGTCTCTTTATATATTCTGGATACCAGACCTTTATTTGATATATCGTTTCCAAATATTGTCTCCCATTGTGTAGGCTGTCTTTTTACTTTCTTGCTGAAGTTCTTTGATGCACAAAAGTGTTTAATTTTGAGGAGTTCCCATTTCTTTCTTTCTTTCTTCAATGCTTGGGCTTTGGGTATAAGGTCTAGGAAACTGCCTCCTGGTATAAGATTTATAAGATATTTCCCTACATTTTCTTCTAAAAGTTTTATGGTCTTAGATCTAATGTTTAAGTCTTTGATCCATTTTGAATTAATTTTTATATAGGGTGTGAGATATGGATCCTCTTTCATTCTTTTGCATGTGGATATCCAGTTCTCTAGGCACCATTTATTGAAGAGATTGTTCTGTCCCACCTGGGGACAGTCAAGTTGGCTTGACTACCTTATCAAAGTTCAATTGTCCATAGATGAGAGGGTCTATATCTGAACACTCTATTCTATTCCATTGGTCAGTATATCTATCTTTATGCCACTACTATGCTGTTTTGACCACTGTAGCTTCATAATACGCCTTAAAGTCAGGTAGCGTGAGACCTCTGACTTCATTTTCTTTTTTCAGGATAATTTTAGCTATTCGGTGTACCCTAACCTTCCAGATAAATTTGATTATTGGTTTTTCTATTTCTGAAAAGTAAGTTTTTGGGATTTTAATTGGTATTGCATTGATTCTGTAAATCAATTTAGGTAGAATTGACATCTTAACTATATTTAGTCTTCCAACCCATGAACACTGTATGCCCTTCCATCTATTTAGGGCTTCTGTGATTTCTTTTAACAATTTCTTGTAGTTTTCTTTGTATAGGTCTTTTGTCTCTTTAGTTAAATTTATTCCTAAATATTTTATTCTTTTGGTTGCAATTGTAAATAGAATATTTTTCTTGATTTCCCCCTCAGCTTGTCCGTTACTAGTGTATAGAAACACTGCAGATTTTTGAGTGTTGATCTTGAAACCTGCCACTTTGCTGTACTAGTTTATTATTAGCTCTAGTTGTTTTGCTGTGGATTTTTCAGCGTTTTTGACATGCAGTATCATATCATCTGCAAACACTGAGAATTTTACTTCTTCCTTTCCAATTTTGATACCTTGTATTTCTTTTTCTTGTCTAATTGCTCTGGCTAGAACTTCCAACCGAATATAGTGGACATGCTTGTCTTGCTCCTGATCTTAGGGGAAAAGTTTTCAGTTTTTTGCCATTGAGGTTGATGCCAGCTGTGGGTTTTTCATCCTTTCCTGTCATCATTTTGAAGAAGTTCCCTTCTATTCCTATCATTTGAAGTGTTTTCAACAGGAAAGGATGTTGAATTTTGTCAAATGCCTTTTTTGCATCAATCACGATTATATGGTTTTTCTGCTTTGATTTGTTGATATGGTGTATTGTATTAATTGGTTTTCTTATGTTGAACCATCCTTGCATACCTTGGATGAATCCTACTTGGTCATGGTGTATAATTCTTTTAGTGCGCTGCTGGATTCAATTTGCTAGAATTTTGTTGAAGATTTTCGCGTCTGTATTCATTAGGGAGATTGGTCTGTAGTTTTCTTTTTTTTGTAATATCTTTGTCTGGCTTTGGTATATGGGTGATATTTGCTTTGTAGAATGAGTTAGGTTGCTTTCCCTCCTCTTCTATTTTTTTGAAGAGTTTGGGCCAGATTGGTACTAATTCTTTCTTGAATGTTTGGTAGAATTCACATGTGAAACCATCTGGTCTTGGACTTTTCTTTTTGGGGAGCTTCTTAATGACTGATTCAGTTTCTTTACTTGTGATTGGTTTGTTGAGGTCGCCTGTTTTTCTCGAGTCAATGTTGGTTCTTCATTCCTTTCTAGAAAGTTGTCCATTTCATCTACATTGTTAAATTTAATAGCATAAAGTTGTTCATAGTATCCTGTTATTACTTCCTTTATTTCTGTGGGGTCAGTGGTTATATCTCTGCTTCCATTTCTGATTTTATTTATTTGCCTCCTCTCTCTTCTTTTTGTTAACCTCGCTAAGGGTCCATCAATGTTATTGATTTTCTCATAGAACCAACTTCTGGTTTTATTGATTTTCTCTGTTTTCATGCTCTCAATTTCATTTATTTTTGCTCTAATCTTTCATTATTTCTTTCCTTTTGCTTGCTTTGGAGTTAATTTCCTGTTCTTTCTCTAGTTATTCCATGTAAACACTTAATTCCTTGATTTTTGCCCTTTCTTCTTTTTTGATATAGGCATTTAAAGCAGTAAATTTCCCTCTTAGCACTGCCTTTGCTGCATCCCATAAGTTTTGATATGTTGTGTTTTCATTTTCATTTGTCTGGATATATTTACTGATTTCTCTTGTAATTTCTTCCTTGACCTGCTGGTTGTTTAAGAGTGTGTTGTTGATCCTCCACATATTTGTGAATTTTCTGGCACTCTGCCTATTATTGATTTCCAGCTTCATTCCTTTATGATTTGAGAAAGTGTTTTGTATTGTTTCAATCTTTGTATATTTGTTGAGACTTGCCTTGTGACCCAGCATATGGTCTTTCCTTGAGAATGATCCATGAGCACTTGAGGAAAATGTGTGTCCTGCTGTTGTGGGGTGTAATGTTCTATAAATGTCTATTAAGTCTAGCGTATTTATTTTATTATTCTAATTCTCTGTTTCTGTATTGATCCTCTGTCTAGATGTTCTGTCCGTTGATGAGAATGCGGAATAGAAGTCTCCATTTATTATGGTAGATGTGTCTATTTCTCCTTTCAGTGTTTTCAGTGTTTGACTCATGTATTTTGGAGCATTCTGGCTTGGTGCATAAATATTTATGATGGTTATGTTGTCTTGCTGAATTGTTCCTTTTATTAATACATAATGTCCTTCTTTGTCTCTTTTAACTGTTTTACATTTGATTTACAACATCTAATTTGTTGTATTTTTGTATAGCTACTCTTGCTCTTTTCTGATTTTTATTTGCATGAAATATCTTTTCCCACCCTTTCACTTTCACCTATGTTTATCCTTGGGTGTAAGATGTATTTCCTGTAGACAACATATAGATGGGCCCTGTTTTTTAATCCATTTTGTCAGTCTATGTCTTTTGATTGGGGAGTTTAATCCATTAACATTTAGTGTTATTACTGTACGAGTAGTCCTTTCTTCTACCATTTTGCCTTTTGGATTTTATATGTCATGTCTATTTTTTCTTTTTATCTTTACTGATGGTCTTCATTTATACACTCTTCTGCACACCTCTCTTTCCTGTCTTTTCTTATCTACCTCTAGTGCGGCCTTTAATATTTCTTGCAGAGCCAGTCTCTTGGTCACAAATTCTCGCAGTGATTTTTTTGCCTGAAAATATTTTAATTTCTTCCTCATTTTTGAAGGACAATTTTGCTGTATATAGAATTCTTGGTTGGCAGTTTTTCTCTTTTCGTAATTTAAATATATCATCCCACTGTCTTCTTGCCTGCATGGTTTCTGCTAGAAATCTATGCATAGTCTTATTGGACTTCCCTTGTATGTGATGGATTGGTTTTCTCTTGCTGCTTTCAAGATTCTCTCTTTCTCTTTGACATCTGATATTTTAATTAGTAGGTGTCTTGGAGTACGTCTATTTGGATCTATTCTCTTTGGGTTACACTGCACTTCTTGGATCTGTAATTTTAAGTCTTTAATAGAGTTGGGAAATTTTCAGTGATAATTTCCTCCATTAGGTTTTCTCCTCCTTTTCCCTTCTCTTCTCATTCTGGAACACCCACAACATGTATCTTCGTGCACTTCATGTTGTCGTTCAAGTCCCTGTGTCCCTACTCATATTTTTCCATTCTTTTCCCTATATTTTATTTTGCATGTCAGATTTCAGATGTTCCCTCCTCCGCTTCACTAGTCCTATCTTCTGCCTCTTGAAATCTGATCTATTAGGTTTCCATTGTTTTTTTCATCTTTTCTCGTGTGCATTTCATTCCCATAAGTTCTTTAATTTTTTTTCAGGCTTTTGATTTCTTCTTTTTGTTTATTCTTTGCCTTCTTTATATTCTCTGTGAAAACATTGATTTGATTTTTGATGAGGTTTTCAGTGTCTGTTTGACCATTCTGAATTAAGTGTTTCTGCTCCTGTGTCTCATTTGAATTGTTAGTTTGTTCCTTTGACTGGGCCATATCTTCAATTTTCCTGGTGTGATTCGTTATTTTTTGAAGGCGTCTAGGCATTTAATTACCTTAATTAGTTTATTCTGGAGATTGTTTTCACTTCTGTTGCCTTGGATCTTCTTGGTGGATGAATTTGTTGTCTATCTGTTCTTTGACATTCAGTTCAGCTTATTCTGGACCACTAGCTTAGTTTCATTTAACAGCAGCAGAATTTTTCAGTTATTGTTCTTGTTTCTTACCCTGCCTATATGGTGCGTTTTCCCCCTCACCATTAGGAGTGTCTACTTAGGTATTTTAGACTCCAGCCAGATTTTCCCAGACCAAACTGGCCTCTTGTCTGGAGGAAAGAGTCACTTGCATCATTTTTCCCTGAGGGTGAGACCCACCAGGTCGAAAGACTTTCCTGTGAAGTCTCTGGACTCTGCGTTTTTCCTATCCTTCCCAGTATGTGGTGCTTGTCTGCCTGCTGGTTCCACCAGCATAAGGTGATGCAGTACCTTTAACTTCAACAGACTCTCCCTGCTGGGGGTGTGGTGGAGGTTGTAGGCTTGCTTTAATTGCTTCTAATTTCTTAACCCTGGGGTCTGAATTCCTTGAGGGAGGGAGTCCACCTGAGCTGCACCCCCTCTCCTGGGGAACACACAGGCTCCAGACAAGCTCTCCAACATGCTTATTTCTGCCTATGCCTGGGCTATTTGCAGCCTGAGAAGCCCTGGTGCTGTATCCAAGGCAGTCCAGCCTTTGTAGAAACACATCCACAAAAAAAAGGAAAGAGAAAAATTCTTCTCAGAGTAGGACTCCTGTTCCTCAGGTTTGCCAATGAAGAGCATAAGTTGGTATGTTGCTTTGTGTACCTTCACATCCTATGTGCCCCCTCCTTTCCTTCAGAGCTCAGATCCATTCAAGTATTATGTGGTATCTGATCCAGAAAACGTCTGTTTCTTTTTATCTTTTTTCTTTTTCAGTCAGCCCTGCCCCCTCGGCGCCGAGGCAAAAATCAGCAACCTTTGCTTTGACCTGGTTCAGCTGAGCTGGGGGCTTATTTTTAGTAGTCAGAATTTGTGAATTAATTCTGCAGTTTAAGCTTAGTTGCACTCAGCCCCTGCTGCTGGTAAAGTCCCTTTTCTTTCCCCTTTGGGAAGCAACCAGTTTGGGAGGGGTGCCGGCTGCTGCGGCTTGCGGAACTCACTGTTCTGGGTGGTTTCACAGCTGGTACAGACTGGGGTACGCTGTGTGTCTGGTCACTGACGTGGCCCCTGCAGTTGTTCTGTACTGTTCCTGGGTATTTAGTAGCTGCTTTGGAGGATGAACTAAATCCTAGAACTTGCTAAGCCGCCATCTTGGCACTCTCAAAAGCTCTCCTACATAACTGATTTTGATGAGACTGTATTTAGCATTGTTAACTGAAATGATGTAAGGCTTTTGGGATGTTTTAATGGGATGAGTATATTTTCCATGTGTGAACAATATGTCCTTTTGGAGTTCAGAGGGCAGACTGTTGGGGAGTATTCTAGTTTGCTAGCTGCCGAAATGCAATATGTCAGAAGCAGAATGGCTTTTAAAAAGGGGAATTTTATAAGTTGGTAGTTTATAGTTCTAAGGCCGAGAAAATGTCCCAATTAAAGCAGAGTATAGAAATGTCCAATCTGCGCATCCAAGGAAAGATAACTTCATTCAGGAACATCACTGAGCTTCAGGGTTTCTCTCTCAAGTGAGAAGGCACATGGCAAACAGTTTCTCACTCATCTCGAAAGGCACATGGCAAACATGGCATCATCTGCTAGCTTTCTCTCCTGGCTTCCTGTTTCATGAAGCTCTCGGGGAGGTGTTTTCCTTCTTCATCTCCAAAGGTCACTGCCTAGTGGACTCTCTCCTTCTTGTGGGTATGTCATTCTCTGTTCTCTCAGAATCTCTCGTTTTCTTCAAAATGTTTCCTCTTTTATAGGATACCAATAAAGTAATCAAGACCCACCTAGAATGGGTGGAGACACATTTCCACCTAATCCAGGTTAGCAATCCCTCTTGATTGAGTCACATGTCCAGGGAGATGATCCCATTAAAGTTTCAAACATACAGTACTGAATAGGGATTAGAAGAAACAGCTGCCTCTACAGAATGTGATTAGGATTAAAACATGGCTTTTCTAGGGTACATACATCCTTTTAAACCAGCACAGGGAGTTAATGACATCTCCTGTAAGAGTTATGTTCAGGTTCCAACCCCTATTTCTGTGGGTGTGAATCTGCTTGTAAATAGGACCTTTGAATATGTTATTAAAGAATGGGCTTTAATCCAATATGGCTGAAGTCCCTATAAGCAAAAGAAATTGGAAACAAAAGGAGAAGTCCATGGGAAAAGCCAGAAGCCAGAAATCAGCTGAACCTGGAGGAGAAAGGAGAAGATGCCAACATGTGTATTGCCATGTAACAGAAAAGCCAAGGACCAAGGATTGCTGGTAGTCAGCCCCAGACTGCTACAGTCTTCTGGGAGAAAGCATTGTCCTGCTAATACCTCGTTTTGGACTTTTCCTGACATCAAAATCATGAGACAATAAATTCCTGTTGAAGTCCGCCCACTGAATGATATTTTTGTAGCTGCAGAACTAAAGCAGCATGCATTTCTTTTTATTGTACCTAGAAATGGAATTGTTGTAGGGTATAAGTAGGTTCAACTGCAGTAGTAGTGCCAAATCATTTTCTAAACTGATTAATTTATACCCCTGCCAGCAGTTATACTCATCATCACTTGTTGTCAGTCTTTTAAAAAGAGCGTATTTTCTTTATTAATTTGTTACACAAATAGGTGATAAAATTTTTGCGTGTAAAATTATAAAATTTGAGATCCCATATATCAATTTATATTTGTAATCAACTTATATTTAAATCACAAAATTCCATGTAGAAAGTATGATATATGTTAGCCTCTAATTTAACCAATTAGTTGTTTTTGTTAGTCTTCATATGCTAAAGGAACTCCAAAGCATACATTGTGTAATTTTATGTATTGAGCAGACTTTTATTCTCAACAAATATTTAATAGCAGCATAAGTATGTCCATGCAGAAAAAAATCCTAGATAACAGTTCTTGTTAACATATTCCATTAGTAACTTTTCCAAGGTTATCTATGACCTTTATCCTTGAGTCAAATTTCAGAGTCTTTTTCTCATTTGTCATCTTCTTCAAATTCTTCGTTGGCATTTGATACTACCTGTTACCCATTCTTTCTTGTTAGCTGTATCCTACTTCTGTTTCCTAGCTTCCCATTTTCTTTACCCAGTAATTATGCCTAGTTCCTGAGTTTTGTTCAAGTCTTTGTTCTGCTCCTGCTGTAATTTGCCTGCTGTGGTGAATTATCAACTTTATGTGGATGCTCCTAAATTAACATCTTTGAATTGGATTTTGCACCTGCATTCTGGTCTTATATTTCCAGATATCTAAAAGGTCTTACATTTCATCTCATCTTCTTACATTTAAATATATTAAATGAAGCTCACAATTCATGTTTATTTCTCTTTCTCTTTCTATCTCTCCCCTTTCCTCTCTTCCCTCTACCCTCCAAATGTCCCACGTATTTCTCTTTCCCCATGTAACAAATACAGATAGTAGAAAGAAGTATTTTATTAAGCTTTAATAAATAGCAAGGAATAGAATAGTTTCTCTTGTTGGTTAAATGAAAGGTAAAGGAAGGACTGGCACATTTCATGAAACTTATTAGGAAAGAAATTTGTAGCTCTATTCTAAATGATATGAAATATTGTTAACTTAATATTTGTTTACCAAATATAAATAATTTTATAGCTATGATTTGAGTAAACAAGTTAATTTGAAGAATAGTGCAAAAAGAATCTAATTGACTCTTAGTTCAATTCTTTCTAATGTTCCAAAAATAAAAAGTTCTAAATATAGACTAAATTTTAGAAAGCATTTATTCAGCATAAATAAGTGATAACTATCATTTTGAAAAAGTCATTGCTTCTGTGTAATAAGAAAAAGCATCTCTTTCCTGTGAGGCAGTTTCATCCTGTCAATCTAAATGGAGTTATTTTAAAACTTTTGAAAAAGGATATAATTAATCAGAGTGCCATTTCCAAGTATGGAGGCCCCTAATTTCATAGAAAATGAGGAGAGTCACTGAAATTCTTTCATATTCCCTGATATACTGTCATGAAGTAGGGTAATACTGAGGTGAGTTCTATGATGATAAATTTGGCAACCTTTTAGAGTTTATTAATATAAGTAAAATAACAATGAATAAATATATAACTGAGTACCTACTATGTTCCAGGCATTATTTTAGCAGCTTAGGATGCATTCTTGTGAGGAGAGAGAAAAAAATACACCATTTCACACAAACATACATATGTACATACATTGATATTTTTAAATTCTTTCTCTCTGTTATATATATCATATCATATACTTACATATATGCCCACATACATATATGTGTGTATAGACATATATAAAATGACAGGTGGAATTGCTAGGGAAAAGAAATAGAGCAGTGTAAGAAGTATCAGAGTAGGGGTTGTGGGGTGCAATTTTCAAGAGAATGGTCAAGATAGATTTCACAGGGAAGATGATATTTGAGCAAAGATATGAACAAGGTAAGGGTGTGAGCCAAGGGGATATCTGGTATGGTATTGATTTAGTAGATTTTCATTTACCACGTCATTCCTTAAAGTGTTTGTTGCCTAAATTATTTATTAGGCCAAGAACTAAAGAAATACCTGAAACATTAATATTTTCTGCCTTTGGTATATGAGGTGATCATGTTAGGAAAAATAGGGTCCATTCTGGGTAAATGCTCTGCGTGGTCTTTGTTTTACTGTCAGTAACCCTTAATGGGGTACAGTGCTGCCCACAGCCATGTGGAGTCAAGTACTTTACTGGAACATTTTTGCATCTTGAAAATATTCCGTAACTTCAGACCCTGAATCTGGTCTTTTTGAGTGAGAGTTTTATATTCTAAAAATCCCTGAGAGGGAATGTGAGAAGTTTTACTGGAGAATCCGAAGTAATATACAACCTTTGTAACAATGGCTCTTCGGAAATATTTCTTTTGATACTATTATCTATTGAATGAAACTATGGTGAATATTTCTGGTCAGGTAAAGGGGAAGGCAGATAAGACCTTAGAGTAGCCCTCAAATCACACAGTATAGGAATTTGCCTAATCTAATTACATATAATCTACTGCTATTGATTCCTCTCCCCTTTATTCACCATGATTTACTTCGGGGGACCTGGAGAACTTTGAGTGAAGTTCTATGAGAGAGTTTTTAGTTTGTTATATTGCTGTAAAGTATCATTGGAATAAATACATGTGTGATATTACAGGATATTTGGTGATTATTCTACACACAAACTTAATAGTTGTATCATCAGGTTCTAAATTAGTACTCAGAATTCTGTAATCTGTTTTGTGAAGTTTTCTTTCACTTTTTTGAAATTTAACTGAATATATGAGCTGTCACTGATATTCTAGTGAGAACACCAGGGCTTGTCATTAAAAAAATTAAAGATTAGAAAATACATTTTATAGGTTCTAGTTATGTATCATCCAATGTATTTCTACTTAGTTTTCTGTCTTGTGGTTTCTTTTAAACTGTTCATACTGAACATGCCACTTTAACATTTAACTTATTCATATTTTTTGCTGGCCAATTATATATTTTTTACTCTTACAACAAGGAAGGATAGGTGTAGACATCCTCATGTTGATGAAACAGGTTGTTGATGGAGGAGTCAGTAATAATCTATCTGGGCCAGTGGATAATTTAAAATAAGGCAGGGATTATGGGTCCAGATACATAGATTTCAGTGTTGAAGAGAAATCATTCACAGTTTAGGAAATTGGGATACAGAGGCCTTTTGATTAGGTTGTTTCCATGGAGATGTGACCCTATCTGTTCTAGTTTGCTAGCTGCTGGAATGCAACACACCAGACACGTATTGACTTTTAATAAAAGGGGATTTATTTTGTTGGTTCTTCAGAGGAAAGGCAGCTAACTTTCCACTGAGGTTCTTTCTTACGTGGAAGGCACAGGATGGTCTCTGCTGGCCTTCTCTCCAGGCCTCTGGGTTCCAACAGCTTTCCCTGGGGTGATTTCTTTCTGTATCTCCAAAGGCCTGGGCTGAGCTGCAGGTGCTGAGATGAGGTATGCTGAGCTGCTTGGGCTGTGCTACATTGTGCTCTCTCATTTAAGCACCAGCCAATTAAATCAAACATCATTCATTGCAGCAGGCATGCCTCCTAGCTGACTGCAGATGTAATGAACAGCAGATGAGGTTCACTTACCATTGGTTCATGTCCACAGCAACAGAACTAGGTGCCTTCACCTGGTCAAGTTGACAACGGAATCTAAAAACTACCACACCATCCATTCAAGGTGGGTCTTAATTCACTTGCTGAAGTCCTTTAAAAGGGAGATATTTTGGAGAAAGCATAGGTGCTTGGAGAGCTAACACAGAGAGCAGACATTTGGAGATGCAGAAGGAAAATGCCCCAGGAGACACTAGAAGGTGAGAGAGCCATTTGAAACCAAAATTGGGAGAGAAGAACAACAGAAGTTACCATGTACCTTACATGAGACAGAGGAACTGGATGCTAGCTGCCTTTCCTCTGAGAAAGTATCCTCTTGTTACCTTAATTTGGACATTTTCACATTGTAACTTAATAAATCCCATTTATAAAAGACATTCCATTTCTGGTATATTGCACTCTGACAGTAATAGCAAACTGGAATAGGAACCAAAGATTTTATAAGCCATGGGCTTTCTTATTGAGGATCACATCAGGTTGATAAGGAAATGGAGGGTTAGATTGGGGAAGGGATACTCCAATATCTATGGTCCATTGCAGATGATATTTGATGTTGTGGGAATACCAACACTAAATCTGCTTGTTGACTCAAAAAAAGAGCCCTGGGTGAGCAGTGGTGGCGCACTGGCAGAGTTCTTGCCTGCCATGCTAGAGACACGGTTCGATTCCTGGTGCCTGCCCATGGACAAAATAAAGAGCCCTGTTGGCATCTATTTTTCATATAAATTAAAAAATAAGTAATTGTATCTCAAAAAACAATGGATATAAAATTGTTCGTGTATTGTATAGCCCATTCTTAAGTAGGAAGATATAGTTTCGTGACCCTTTGTTTTACATCTCACTATAGTTCCTAGTTACTTTAATAAATGTCATGTTCCCACTCATTCACATGTCAGTAATGGTGCTGACTTAAAAAATATTGAAGAAATGTACAAAAATTCACCTAGCATTAATTCTGAATTTAAATGAGGTATAGATATGGAATACATAAGGTATTGGATAAAAGAATATAATGTAAAACATTTACAAAATACCATTAATAGCTCCAGTACCTGTATAACTCTGAAGACTAATCTTTATTCTAGAGTTATAGTGACAGAAGGTTTCTACTAAGCAGAATAAAATTGTTGTGGATTCTTCCTCTATACCACCTCTTATTTTGAATTTATTGACAAGGCTGTTTCAAATCTTGCTTAAAAGTTTACAATAAAAAATGTATGCACTGCACATAGACATGTAATGCTTAATTGTCCATTAAAGAAGACATTTCGCATTTTCAACGTGAATGGTTTCTTACTCTAAACATTTTTATTAAGCCATTTATTCAACAAAGGAAGGCTTGCAGAGCAAGTAATCATGTAGATGTTTTTCATCTACTACTCTACCAGGAACTTAAGTTGAAATACATTTGAAATACCTTGTTAAGAAAAAAAAAAAAACTTTAATGGAAAGCAAGCTAACACCAGAAATGAATCATGGCCATTCGGCTGTAAGATTAGTCTAGTGTTTGATTTTTTGACTCTTTAAGGATATCACCTATGAGTTCATCTCTCAATTTCCACTGTTCTCTAATTTTCATCTACTGATGAATATTTTCATTTACATGATGCCAGAGATCTTATATTTTTATCTTCCACTCAGAAGTGGCTTCTTAACACTGCTTTCAATAGTACCACAAGTTTTAAAGATGTTTTAAGATATATTTCATAATAATTTTATTGATTTATGTGTATTTCATAGTTGGCATATAAAATAAAATAGTAAATTATTATAATTTTGGGTATCCAGTCAGAAATTTTATTTTCAGATGTTCTGTGACAACTTTGAACACTGATTCGTTAAGTATTTGATGTAAACAAAATCTCTTTCTCTCCCTCCATTCCATTTTTTTTTTTTTAGATTTAAATGTGATCTCTATTTTTCTCTCTAGTAATAACTGGCCTCTTATGCCAAAAAAAGTTACTTCCCTATTCGGAACTAGGAATGAATCTGTGTTTTCAGAGCCCAGTTCTATTTTATATGGCTGTTTTTCATCAGTATGTGAAGTGATAGAAAATTAATTGAAGAAGGAGAAGCATAGTGCTTTTAGGATTCATTATTGTGAATTTCCAAATGATCAGTTAAGTATACTATATTTAAATATAAGCAAAAACACATTAACTTTTGCTGTATTGGGGACTGTTTTTGTAACAAAACAGAGGAAGGTTGCATAATGTATTCCCCTCTTGGGAACTTGTGAAGTGTACTAGCAGGTTAAAAGCTCTAAGAATTCCTTGGATTAACTTTCTTTAACCCCAAATCTTCCAAATATATGTGACCAGGAACTCCTTTGGGTGAGGGGAATAATACCCACTAATATCTTGAAGCACTAGTTTTCTTCTGCCTACAGTTAGGTAAATGATGAGTGAAGTGTTTAAGCTTAAAAATAGTCATGAGCTACATGTAGCTATTTAAATTTAAATAATTAAATTTAGATAATTTTAATTAAGTTTAGATAATTCAACTTCTCAGTTACATTAGCCACATTTCAAATTCTCAGTAGCCACATGTGATTAGAGGCTACTGTTAACAAATATCGCAGATTATAGAATAGATTATTTCCATCGTTGCAGAAATTTCTATTGGACAGCAGTGGTATAAATCAATCTCATTCAAGTTCAGTACTTATTAGTAATTTAAAAAGATATCAGTCCTTCTAGTTGCGTATTTATCCTTTAAAAATTTTTCTCTTAATCAACAGTCTAGAAAATATGAACTGTAGCTCCTGAACAGTTGATGTCATTTCAATCTGTTATCCAAATTTTATCAAAAGCTTTATCAAGAGAAATTATGTTTATGGAGGACTGTATGAAGGAACTGTAGTCCATCCATCATTTTAGACCAGGAGTAAGCAAACCTCAACCCATGGGCCAAATCTGGCTTGCTGCTTGTTTTGTAAATAAAATTTTATTGGAATATAGCTATATCCATTTGTTTACTTACTGTTTATGGCTGCTTTTTGCATTACATTGATAGGGTTGAGTAGTTGCTACAGAGACTATATGGCCTGTAAAACCTAAAGTAAGTGTTATTGTTATTGCTATTCTTCTTTACACATGTGGCAGTTCACACAGGTAATTCACAACATCCATTTACTACAAATCAATCTGGTCTGGTACATAAGATGAAACTAAATTGCTATATTCTATATATACCCTCAATTCAAACCAGACCTATAAGGAAGTTGCATATTTGGATCTATTTTTTATTTTTGTTTTTTTACCTATGCCCTATGTCCTTGAAGAATCATTTTTACTGATTTTTCATTTGTTATTGTGCTTTTAGATTACACTGAGGAATGTTACGAGAATTGGCCTTACAAAATCTATTATTACTTTTAATATTACCAATGATGTAGAGGACATTGTCCACTATATCACTGTGTCTCTTGTATGAAATCTCATAGGAGTCATTTTCTTTTTCAGTTCCAAAATGTAGAAAAACCTTTGCTTTCTTGAAAAATTGATTGTATCCCTATGGGATGATGCAAGCTGCCACCAGAAAACCCGTTTAATCTTTGTTCTTACATTCTTCTTGATCGTGACGTGTTCTGATTTACATTTTCTCTTTCCTGGTTTTCTGTTTATATTTGTTCTTATAATCTTGCAATATCGTTCAGGTTCCATAAGAATGAGGCAATGTATAAGTAAATAGTGATTTACAGCCTTTTCACCCATACCTTGATTCTTCTATTGACCTTGTATTTGTAAATTATTTAGGCCACAATTGGGGCAGCTTCTTATATTTGGGGAAATTATAATGCTGTTGAATTGGAGTTAACATTTAGAAATAGATTTTTAGCCAGGTTTTCTATTTTGTAAATAGTATGGGAAGCTAAATATAATTCCTTGTAAGAAAAAAAAATGCCAACAGATGAACATTAACCTGAGCACCAGGCATTCAAAGTTGAAGAGCACACATGGGAGAAATTTTATGTCCTTAAATTATCTACTTATTGGAACTGAAATGCTTTGGTATAGATGTGAAGAATAAAACAAAAAGAAATCTGATAGTTGGTAACATCTTCCCATCTGCTCATTTTTTAAAATCTTTTTTTACTGTATAGTATAACATATATACAAAGCAAGGAAATAAAAAAGCAATAGTTTTCAAAGCACTCTTTGACAAGTGATTAAAGGACAGTTCCAATGGTTTCTCGTGGGCTACCATATGGTCCTCTCATATTTTTCCTTCTAGCTGCTCCAGCATATAGGAGGCTAGAGGGCTTAAATATTTTTTTTATCTTCACAATCAACTTTTTTCCTTCTTTTTTGGTGAACAGTAACATATATACAAAAAAGCTATGAATTTCCAAGCACAGCACCATAATTAGCTGTAGAACATATTTCAGACTTTGACATGGGTTACAGTTTCACAATTTGAGGTTTTTACTTCTAGTTGTTGTAAAATACTGGAGACTAAAAGAGGTATCAATTTAATGATTCAGTGTTCTTATTCATTTGTTAAATCTTATCTTCTCTGTATAACTCCACCATCATCTTTGATCTTTCCATACCTTTCTTTAGGGTGGTTTGGGCTATGGCAAGTCTAAATTTTTGATACTGGAAAGGTCTGTCACTAATATGGGATAGAGAGATAGAGCTATCTGATGTTCTGAAGAGGCTGGGCTAGGTTTCAGGATTTATCTGGACCAGGGACCCATCTGGAGGTTGTAGGTTTCTGGAAAGTTACTCTAGTGCATGGAACCCTTGCGAAATCTTATATATTGCCCTAGGTGTTCTTTAGGATTGGCTGGAATGGTCCTAGTTAGGGGTTGGCAGGTTATGATAGGTAGCAAGGTCTACCTGAAGCTTGTGTAAGAGCAACCTCCAGAGTAACCTCTCGACTGTATTTGAACTCTCTCAGCCACTAAGCTTTATTTGTTACACTTCTTTCCCCCCTTTTGGTCAGGATGGAATTGTTGATCTCATGGTGCCAGGGCTCGACTCATTACTGGGAGTCATCTTGCATGCCACCAGGGAGACTTTTACCCCTGGATTTCA
>PVIY010031779.1:7382-29708 GCA_004026745.1 Myrmecophaga tridactyla | reverse complement strand
TAGTAATGAGCATCTGAGAAAGAAATCAAGAAAAAATCCCATTTACAATAGCAACTAAAAGAATCAAATGTCTAGGAATAAATTTAACCAAAGATACAAGGACCTGCACACAGAAAATGACAAAACATTGGTAAAAGAAATCAAAGACAACCTAAATAAATGGAAGGACATCCCATGTTCATGGATTGGAGGACTAAATTTTGTTCAGATGTCAGTTCTACCCAAATCAATTTACAGATTCAATGCAATACAAATGAAAATTCCAACAACAGTCTACTTTACAGAAATGGAAAAGCCAATTATCAGATTTATCTGGAAGGGTAAGGTGTCTGAATAGCCAGAAGCATCTTGAAAAAGAAGGAAATTGGAGGACTCACACTTCCTGACTTTAAAGCACATCATAAAGCTATGGTGGTCAACATATCATGGAACTGGCATGAAGACAGACACATTTATCAATGGAACTGAATTGAGAGTTCAGAAGTAGATCCTCATGTCTTTGGTCTATTGAATTTGACATGGCTGCCAAGTCCACTCAATTGGGACAGAATAATCTCTTCAACAAATAGTGCTGGGAGAACTATATATCTATATACAAAAGAATAAAAAGGACTCCTATCTTAGAACTTATATAAAAATTAGCTCAAAATGTATCAAAGACCTAAAAATGAGAACCAGGGCCATAAAACTTGAAGAAAATGTAGGGAAGTGTCTTAAAGGTCTTGTGGTAGGCAATGGTTTCTTAGAATTTACACCCAAAGCACAAACAATGAAATAATAAAATAGATAAACAGGACCTCTTCAAAACTGAATACTTTTGTGCTTCAAAAGACTTTGCCATGAAAGTGAAAATGCATCCTACTCATAGGAGAAAATATTTGGAAAACTACATATCTGATTAGGGTTTAAAATCCAGGATATATAAAGAAATCCTATAATCCAACAATGAAAAAACAAACAAGCCAATTTAAAAATGGGCAAAAGACTTGTTAGACATTTTTCCAAAGAGGAAATACAAATGGCTAAAAAGCATATGAAAAACTGGCTATTAGAGAAATGCAAATCAAAACCACAATGAGATATCATGTCATACCTATTAGAATGGCCACTGTTAAAAACAGGAAATTACAAGTGCTGGAGAGGATGTGGAGCAAAAGGAACATTCATTCACTGCTAGTGGAAATGTAATTTGGTACAGCCCCTGTGGAAGGCAGTTTGGCTGTTCCTTAGGAAGCTAAATATATAATTGTCATATAATCCAGCCATCCTGATACTAGATATATACCCAGAAGAACTGAAAACAAGGATGTGAACAGAAATTTTCACACCAATGTTCATAGCAACATTATTCACAATTGCTGAATGATGGAAGCAACCCAAGTGTTCATTGACAGGTGAATGGATAAACAATATGTGGCATACACATACAATGGAATATCATTCAACTATAAGAAGGAATGAAGTCCTGATGCATGCAACAATATGGATGTACCTTGAGGACATAGTGTTGAGTGAAATAATCCAGATCCAAAAGGACAACTATTGTATGATCTCACTATAACCTATGAACCAATTATAATAAGCAAACTATAAAGTTCCAATCTAGAATAGAGGTTACCAGGGGAAAGAATGGAGGTAGAGAATGAGGAGCTGTTTCTTAATTTGTGCAGAATTTCTTTTTAGGTGGATCATAGATGCTTGGAAAGGGATAGTGGTGATAGTAGCACATTATTGTGAGTGTAATAAACAGTGCTACAATATATGTGTGAATGTGGTTGAAAGGGGAAGTTTTGGGTTAGGTATATTACTAGAAGAAAAGTTAGAAGATAAAGCATGAGACTGTGTAATGCAGTGAGCCCCGTTGTGGATGATGACAATGGTCCACAGCAAAGGAACAACACCAGTGCAAACAGGCAGCAGTAGGGGGGATAGACGGGAATGTTGTATTTGCTACATGACTTTTATGAAAACCTACAACTTCTCTAAATTAAAAAATAATAATTTTTTTTTAAAAATCATCATGCTAAGTATTACATATTGTATGATTCCATCTATATAAAATGTAAATATAAATAAATCTATAGAGTCAGAATTAGACTCTTGGTTATGTAGAGCTGGGGAAGAATAGAGGGATTGAGAGGTGATTACTAAAGGATATGGAGTTTTTCTTTTAGGGGGTAATGAAAAATGCTCTAAAATTGATTGTGGAGATGAATGCACAACTCTGTGGTTACACCATTAATTGTAAAAAAAAAAAAAAAAAAGCACTAGAAAGACAAAGCAAGCTCCATGAGCTGGTAGCTCAGTCCCTCTTGTTAACCATTATGCAATTTCCTCGGTTCAAACCTATGTCCATTCCATATGGGACTCATTTATGAGCAGATAACAGAGAAGGGAAAAGCCCGATTTTGATTTACAGATGGTTTGGCTCAGTAATTGGTGCAAGCCAACAAGAAATGACAGTGCTATCACAGCCTCACTCATATGTTACCTTGAAGGTACAGTTTCAAGTGGTCTGACTTCTTATATCAGGACCAAAAAGTAACATGGAAGTTCAACACCTGCAACATCTAACCCACATTGAAATGAATTATTTTTCAAATGACTGATACCCAGGATACTGTCACTGTCACAGGTGGTTATTATATAGCACATGCTACCTTTTTCATATCAATGGACAATCTGAAAATCAGGCAGCTAAGCTATCCTCATGCTAATTGCAAATGATGTTTTTCAGAGTCCACAATCTTTTCAGTTTCCAGTCCCATCATCTTTATCTGTTGAGTGTGTAAGGATTTGATTTTGGTTTATGTCACAATACAAAACAGGTTTTGTCAGAAATCCAAGGCAGTCTAGGACACATGCATATCCCCTAAGCAATTCACAGGAACAAATGCAATGCCTCTTTCCATGTTGATTACATTAAGATCAAGGAGACATAGCTGCCACTGAAAACAACAAACTCAAAACGAAAAAGAATGCTGGTTCTTTGAAAAGTGGCACACATGGATTTTATTCCTTTTTATAAAACTTATTAGGAAAAGGCATTCATTATGTTTTATATACAGTAGACAAATGCATTCATTTTAATTATACCACATTCAGGAATCTAGCCCAGTACCAATTTTTATACCACCCCAGCAATTTAATTAGTTTCCCAGTTATAACTTTATTTTGCTGCCACACTTTTGGAATGATCACATCCTCAAAGACAAGTTATTCTGACATGTAACATGCGGCTTTGCAGCATGGTCATTGCTATTCAGATGCACTTTGTGCCAAGTCTGACATGTGTTGCTTCCCCTGGCTCACTCATCTTATCCAAACCTGACAGAGACTGTCCAAAATCTTTCTGTTACCTGTCCAACAAGCAGTGCACACCGTGAGACCAAGTCACCCTGCTTCCTTAGTCCCATCTTCATTTAGCTTATAGTAAGAAACATGAGAGCTTTTCTGTACCAGTAGCCCTGGGCAAACTGTCACTAGGTCAAGACACTCAGAGCTGCATAGAATCATAGAATAATCCTTATATTTCTACAAGCCCACTTAGCTAGAGAGCATGAACTGCTAATGGGAGGGAGTTGCTGGTGCTCCTAAAGAGAAACCACCAGCTCAATTAGTTGGATAGCCCTAAGGGTCCACTGCCAATTGCCCACCTCTGGTCTTTTCTCCACACTGACCCTCTACTCTGTATTTCCCTGTTGGTTCCAGCAGTTTCTCCTGCTAAGTGGTATCAATTAGGGCCCTGTCAAGAGACTAGAAATTATAACTATGTATTTAATCAGAGTCTTGGTTATACAGTCATCAGAAAGCTGAAGAGCAAAAAAAAAGAGCCTGCTGAAATGACCTAGGTTAGTAATTGGAGGGAGCAGCCACCTCCTCAGGTGGGGGGCAGGACAAAAAAGAGGTAGTGTTGCCAATGTCCAGGTACCCAGAGGAGGGCTTGCCATGAGGATGGTGCTCCAATGACATGGCTATAACCCTCAGCCAGGAGCCTGGATCTACAGAGGGAGCGCCACATGGTTGATGCTCATCAAATCATTCCAACAGAAGTTAGACCACTGTGAAAAAGAGAGGACCCACAGAAATTTTGAAAAATAAAATGCTCCAAGAAGAACCAGAAGGACCAATAGGAGCTGGGAAAGCCAATTTGAAACCAACCCAAGAGAGAAGGGCCAGCAGACGTCCCCATGTGCCTTCCCATGTGACAGAGCAACCCCAGAAATGATTGGCCTTTCTTGAGTGAATATATACTCCTGTTGGTGCCTTAATTTGTTCATTTTCATGACCCTAAAACTGTAAATTTGCAACCTAATAAATCCCTGTTGTAAAAGCCCATCCATTCCTAATATACTGAATTCTGACAGCATTAGCAAATCAAAACAGATTTTGGTACAAGAGAAGTGGGATGATGAAATTTGCAAATACCAAAATTGTTGAACACCTTTATAAATGGATAAGGAGAAGATTCTGAAGATTTGTGGGATGCTTAAAAGAAAAGGCCTAGATTCCTCTGGAGAGATTGTTGGTAGAAAATGAGTGCTAAAGTCACCTCCAAAGGGAACTTAGACAGAAATGATGAATGTGGCATTGCCACCTGGAAGAACAGCAATACTTGTTTTAAAGTGGCAGAGAATTTGGCAAAATTGAGTCCTGATGTTGGAGGGAAGGGAGAATTTGAATGCAATGAGCTTGGATATCTAGCTGAGGAAATTTCCAAATTAAATGTGGAAAATTCAGCCTAGCATTTCCTTGCAGTTTATAGTAAAATGTAACAGGAAAGGGCTAAGCTGAGAAGTGAACTCTTGGGTACAAAGAAACTAGGAATTGATCATTTGGAAAATTATGAACTTTTGGAAATTGAGACCTCAGAAGCTAGTGCCCCATGTAAGGATTTAAGTAAACATGGAGCCAGTAAACTATGTCAGGATGAGCCACGCTTGGAGACGAAGTTATCCAGAAAGGATTTGTGGAAAGTCCTACTGTCTGATGGTTTTGATCCCTGTATGCTGCATATCAAGCCAACAATTTTTTGTGAGAGCTGTATAAATAGAACCACTGCCAACCTGGACCAAAGGGGATAGAGGGACAACTTGAATGAAAAATGGCTTCAAAGGAAGAACAATCGACACAAAGGACTGAAGCCAGGAAATTTCAGGCCAGAAGAGTGAACCCACCCACTCACATAAAGAGGGTGAGTTTGCTCTGGAGTTTACAAAGGATGCAACACATTCCCTGGGGATTGGTGAGAGCCTGGCTGCCACCACTGTTCTGAAGGGGTTGAGCATATGCCCCTGAGATGACTGAGAATCCATGTGCCACTCAGATACTTGAGAAGGGCAGGACCAAGAACAAGGTGGTCTCCCCAGTGCTTGCCTATTTTGCAACCCTCACTCCAGTGTTTAGAGAAAGCAGGGCTAGTACATAAGCCCTTGAGAGGGTAAGACCATCACTCTCTCAAGCCCCAAGGATAAAACATCATTCTATAAATGACTCTTAGAATTTAAAATCTAATGAAGTATACTCTGCAGGTTTTTGGAACTGTTTGGGTCCAGTGACCCCTGTTTTCCTTCCAATTTCTCCCAGTGGAAATGGGAATGTTTATTTTATGATAACACCTTAGGACTGTCTTTCCTTTGTATACTGAGAGCAACGTTACTTGTATATTGCAAACCAATCTTGTGGGAGCAGACCTATGGTTGGGTGGAATCTTTTGATTAAGTCGTTTCCATGGACATGTGACCCTGGCCACTCAAGGTGAAGGCCTTTAAGAGGGAGACAATTTGGAGAAAGTACAAAAGCCTGGAGACAGAAAATTCTCTGGGAGATGCTAAACTAAGGGATGAAATTCGGAGTTTGGCCAGAGAAGCTAAGAGAGACCCACAGATGCTTGAGAAAGAAAATGCCCCAGGAGGAACCAGAAGGGCCCACAAGAGCTGAAAGAGCCATTCTGAAACCAACCCAAGAGGGAAGGGCCAAAGGTCATCATCATGTGCCTTCTCATGTGACAGAGAAACCCTAGGCACTATCAGCCTATCTTGAAGGAAGGTATCCTCTTGTTGATCCCTTAATTTGGACTTTTCATTACCCTAGGACTGTAAATTTGTAACCTAATAAATCCCCTTTGTAAAAGCCAGTTCATTTCTGGTAGACTGTATTCTGGTAGCATTAAAAACTGAAACAGATATGCACTAGGCAAAACTGTGTAGCTTGGTTTGAATTATGATACATAGCTAAAAGTAATAAAAATTTCAAAAATTTTCTTTAAGAAATAGTCTGCAATAAAATTGCTCACTCCATTACATTTTACTTTTTCCTATCCTGATTTGTCTGAATCAGTAAGTTTCTTGCCAAAAGCAATAATCAAAGCCATTATAATTATACTGATTGTGTTCAGCCTCATCCATCATGGACATATAATAAATTGACCTGTAATTGCTTTTGTCAGTTGCCTCGGATTTATTAACAAAGTAATTGCTATTATTTATTGAGTTGATTAAATACCAAAGTTATATAAATCCCATTTAATCATAACAACTTGAAAGTGTCATTAATCCCATTTTAGAGATGAGGAAGCAGTTCCAAAAGGTTCATTGACTAATCTACATTCACAGATTTTTTTTTAGTGGTGGCTGTAAGATTTACAATGCTCATCTCTCCCCTTTGTGCTAGTGCAGAGATAAAATGGAATTGTATTTTAAAAATCCAAAAGAAGATACAGGAATAAAAATTATCCAAATGACACATATGGGGGAATTTCATAATAGTTGTAAGATTTGTGTCTGCTAATTCCATCATCTCTGTGCTTTTTTCTATTGATTCATTTTTCTTATGGTTAGAGGTCATATTTTCATGCTTCTTTGCATGTCTGATATTTAGATTAGATACTGGACATTGCAAAATTAAAATTTTGGGGTGCTGGATTTTGTTGTATTCCTTAAGGATATTAGACTTTGTGGTAGGATGTAGCTAAATTACTTGGGAATAGTTTCATCCTTTGGAGCCTTTCTTCAAAAATCTAGGGTTAATTGAGACCTGTTATGAAAGTAACAACACCATTCCTGGAACTTTACTCAATGTCCAGATATCACGAATTCTCTTTCCATTGGCTGATGAAAATTCAAACTACTCCCAGCACATTGCAAGCTCCAAGAATTGTTTGACTTATTTCTTTCCTGGATCTTTCCCTGACCTCAAGTAATTTCTTCTTAGTCATGAGTTGAGTAGTACTCAAAGACTAGAAATGGCACACCTGCATGTTTGAGGAACTCCTGTGTAGTTCCTTCTTCTCCAGTTTTCTATCACACAAATTCTAGACACCTCATTCTCTCAAAATTCCAATTTCTATCTCTTTAGCTCAGTAAGCCTTCTCAGCTCTGTTTGTTTTCCCCTTTTAACACTGCAACCTGTAAACTGCCTTCAGGCAGCAGTCTAGTTCAATTGTAGCACTCATCTAAATTGTTTACTTTCTCCCAGGAATCATGGTCCTGTGCTGCTTCTTGTCCAGTGCCTGAAAGATTTTATTTCAGATTATATCCTGTCTGGTTTTCAAATGTTTATGTTGGAGGTTGAATCCAGTCCCTGCATGCTGGTTTGAAAGTGTTGTGTTCCCCAGAAAAGCCATGTCCTTTAATCCTGATTCAATACTGTAGGGTAGAAACCTTTGAGTAGATTGTTTCCATGGAGACTGACCCACTCAATTGTGAGTGTGACCTTTTGGTTAGATGGAGATGTGACTCTGTCCATTCTAGGTCGGTCATGATTTGTTTACTAGAGTCCTTTAAAAGAGGAAACATTTTGGAGAAAGTTCAGAGCTGACACAGACAGAGACATTTGGAGATGTAGAAAGAAAATGCCCCTGGGGAAGCTGTTTGAAACTAGAAGCCAAAGACCCAGTAGATGCCAGCCACATGCCTTCCCAGCTGAGAGAGGTTTTGGACACCATCAGTCTTTCTTGATTCAAGGGATCTTTCTTTGGATGTTTTTATGGCTTTAGAATTGTAAGCTTGTAACTTAATAAATTTCCCTTTTAAAAACCATTCCTTTTTTGGTATATTGCATTTGGGTAGCTTAGAAAGCCAATACAGATTTTAGTCCCAGAGAAGTGGGGTGCTGCAGTTTGCAAATACCAAACATGTTGGAACAGCTTTTTAAATGGAAAAGGGGGATATTCTAGAAGAGTTATGAGGATCAAGATAGAGAAGGCTTAGAATGCTTTGAAGAGACTCTTGGTAAAAATGTGGACCCTAAAGATATCTCTGACAAGGCTTTACACAGAAATAATGCATGTGTTATTACAAACTGGAATAAAGGTGACCCTTGTATTAAAGTGGCAAAGAATATGGCAAAATTGAGTACTACTGTTGGATGGAAGTTAGAATTTAAAGGCAACATCCTGGCTTACTTAGCTGAGGAAATTTCCAAACTAAATGTGGAAAATGCAACTTGGCTTCTCCTTGCAGCTTATAGTAAAATGCAACAGGAAAGAGATAAGTTGAGAACCAAACTTTTGGGTACAAAGAAACCAGAAATTGATGTTCTGGAAAATTCTGGTCTTCCAGAAAGTGAGACCCCAGAGAATAGTGCCCCAGGTGAAGATTTAACCAAACATGAAACCAGCCAGCCATATCATAAAAATCCAGGATTGGAAATGGAGTTATCCAGAAAGGATTTATGGAAGGTCCTATTATCTGAGGGTTGTGATCTTTGTATATTGTATAGAAAACCTATAAGTTTCGTGCAAGACCAGTATAAATGGAACCACTGCCAGCCTGAACTAAAAAGGACAGAAAAGGGAAAAATTGAAGGAAAAATTACTTCAGAAGCAGAACCATGGAAGCTAAGATCTGGAGCCAGGAGATCTCAGGCCAGGAGAGTGTACCTGCCCATATACATGAAGAGGGTGGCTTTGCCCTGGAAGCAGAGGGTGGGCCTTCCACTTCATTGCTTGGAAAGAGTTTTACCACCTCAGGCCTTGGAGAGGGTGGAGTAAATTTCCCATGGGTTGGGGACAGCCTGGTGATCACCCCATTGTTCTGGAGGGGTTAAGTGTGTGCCCCAGAGGTGGCAGAGACCCAAGGTGTTGCCCCAAAGCTTGGAGAGGTTGGAGCCAAGAGAAAGGTGGTCCCCTCAATGTTCCCCCAGTGCTGTAGCCCTTACCCCAGCCTTTACAGAGATCAGGGCTGCTGCATAGGCCCTTGGAAAGAGTGGGACTGCCGCTTTCTAAAGCCCCAATGATGAATGACTCTCAGACTTTGAAATCCAAAGGAGTTTGCTCTGCAGGTTTTTTGGAACTGTTTGGGTCCAGTATCCTCTGTGTTCCTTCCAATTTCCTCCTATGGAAATGGGAACATGTATCTTATAACTGTTCCTCCTTTATCTATTGGAAATAGATTATGTGTGACTGAGTTTCAAGGTCCACAGCCAGAGGAGAATTTTTGCTTTAGGATAGATCAAGCCTGCAACTGACTTTGATGAGTTTTTGTACTTTTTTGACTTTGTGTTGTATTTGTATTGTTGCTGAAATGGTTTCAGTATTTGTGATATTGCAATAGAATGGATGTATTTTGTATATGGTGAGAACATGTCTTTGTGGGGTCCAGAGGGTGGGATGTGCTGGTTTGAAAGTGTTGTGTACCCCAGAAAAGCCATGTCTTTTAATCCTGGTTCTATATTGTAGGGTAGAAACCTTCCATGAACATTGACCCACTCAATTGCAGGTATGGCCTTTTGATTAGATTACTCTGTGGAGATGTGGCATCCCCAAGTGTAGGTGTAGCCTTTTATTAGATGGAGATGTGACTCTGCCCATTCAAGGTGAGTCTTGGTTAGTTTACTAGAGTCCTTTAAAATGGGAAACATTTTGGAGAAAGCTCAGCACTGACACAGACAAAACATTTGGAGATGCAGAAAGAAAATGACCCTAGGGAAGCTGTTTGAAAATAGATGCCAAAGGACCAGCAGAGGCCAGCCATGTGCCTTCTCAGCTGAGAGTGGTGTTTGGACACCATCAGCCTTTCTTGAGTCAAGGTATCTTTATTTGTAGGCCTTAGTTTGGACATTCTTATGGTCTTAGAACTGTAAGCCTGTAACTTAATAATTCCCTTTATGAAGTCCACCCAGTTTTGGTATATTGCATTCTGGCAGAATTTGACAAACTAATACAGAAGTGTTACATCCTCATGGCTGGAAGGAAAGTCTGTTATTTATTTCTGAGCATACAAAAATATGAAGTTTTGAAGAGTTACAACTTTTTACCTTCTTAATAACTGGAGGGCACATGTGTTCCTCAACCTTCCACCTCCCAACTCTAAACTACTGTGTAAAATCTCATGCATCTTTGGGCACCAAAAGGTTTTGCTGTGGAGTCTCCCATAAGAAAAAAAAAAAAAACTAAAAAACTGAACCAAGGAAATTCAATCTCAGTAAACACCTTGTATTATTGAGGACCATTAGATGCAAACTGGTGTCAGAAGACACATTCTGCTTTTTAAGTGATTTTTTTACCCAGGAAAATGCCAGGCATCCTAATGAACTACCAAATGCAAATTTTCTGATTCCCTCCTTTGAAACAGTCTTGACTTTACCTCAGCTCCATGGTTGGTGAGGCAGTGTTGGGGGGAGGGGTGGACAGACAGAAAGATGGTGCAAGAAGCATACAGGTGACAGCTGAAAGCAGATTTCTTGGATGGTGTCAACCCAAGGTTGATAATCAAAAACCAGGAAATTCAAGTAAGAGTAAGTTGGGCAGAAAGCAACACTTATGCTGAATTATATAGAATTTATAAACATGCCAACCATGATGGGCTGACAATTACATAGCAATTTATACATCACAAATGGCTTCCACATTTATTTATTTCTTTCAAATTTGCTCCACAGTCTTCTCTTTCTTGGCAGATGGAAATCCTTTGTCCCATGTTCAGGTCAAAGGCCTTGGGGTCATCTTTGGTTCTGCTCTCTCTCACAGAACTCATTTCCAATCCATCAGCAAATCTAGTGGGCTCTAACTTTAACAGAGACCTCTAACTACCTTCACTGGTCAGAATGACTGCCATCTTTCACCTGTATTCCCACAATAGCCTCCCAATTAGGGAACCAACTTCTAATCCAGCTTCCCAGGTCTATTCTCAATCCAGCTGTCAGAATGATCATAATACAAGTCAGATTATCACACTTCCCTGATCAAAACATTGTGCTGGCTTCCTAGTTGACTCAAAGGAAAAGGCAAAGTCCTTACAATGGCCTACAAGGCCTACAGGATCCAACTCTCTTATTTCCACACACGCACACCTGATTCTTCTTATCCTACTTTACCTTTTGTTTTTTCCCATAACACTCTCACCAGTTAGCATGCTAGGTATGTATGTGTGTATTTATAATATTTAGTATTTATTGTCTGCTTGTCCTTGTAGTACTAGATGTAAGTACTACAAGGGCAGGGATCTTAGTCTCTTTTTGCACATATATCCAAAGACATTCACCCTGTGCCTGGCACACAGCAGATAATCAATATTTGTTTAATTGAAATATTATATTTTTAAAGGCTCTACTGAGATATGACTATGATACAATAAACTGCACATATTGAAAGTGTACCAGTTTGATAAACTTTGGTACACATGCACCCATAAAAAGATCACCAGAGTCAAGATAGTGAACATATGATCACTGACAAAAGTTTTTTCATGCTTCTTTGTAATCCCTTTTTTATAATCCCTTCCTCCTTCCCCTGACCCCATTTCTAGGCAACCACTGAGTAATGGAAAGGCTCTATTTCTCAGATCATTTTGCATTTTTTAGAATTATATAGAAATGGAATTACACAATGTGAACTCCTTTTGTCTGGTTTCTTTCCCTATGCATAATTATTTTGAGATACATCCATTTGGTGTAGGTATCAATGCTTCATTCCTTTTTATTGGTGAGTAATATTTCATTGTGTGGTGTGTAGTAGAATTTAACTTTTCCATAAAGAAGTACACCCTTTGCCCTCAGCTTCTAGGAAATAATCTCTAAGCCTTTCAGATGTCATGCCTGATAGTAGTATTGCTGCTTACCTAGAACACTTAGGTCATGTTAGTTTAGCAATGTGATTTAGGGTCAGAGACTGGCCACATCAGGTTAGAATGAGGACTGACCATACCAAATAATCTGGCAGTGTAGATTAGGGTGGGCCCTCTGGGTCAAAAAGTGTTAGCTTTACCTATGGAGGGGCCGGAGTACTGGGTAGTCAACCAGAGTTATGTGATCAAGTCTAAAGACTCTGGACACCCAGGCTCAGGTGGGATTTCCTGGATGGCGGCACTTAATGGTATCATTACACATTATTACTGATAAGAGGTAGCACTGTGCATGACTCCACAAGGAGAGGACAACTGGAAATTCCATTTTTGGAATTCTCTTGGATTTTGCCCCATGTGTTTCTTCCTTTAACTGATTTTAAACTGTATCCTTTCCCTAAAAAAACCTGTAGTCAAGAATAACATTTTCAAGGAGTTCTATGAGTCCTTCTGTTGAATTATTGAACCTGAGGGTGGTCTTGGGAATTCCTGAACTCTTCAGTTGGTGTCAGAAGTGAGGGCAGGTGGGCCAAGGTGTCTCAGCAGGCAGAGTTCTCGCCTGCCAAGCCAGAGACCCAGTTTCGATTCCCAGTGTCTGCCCATGGAAAAAAAATAGTGAGGGCAGTCTTCTGGACCATACTCCCTCAAACACTACAGATGGCCATAGCACAGTTTATTGATCTATTTGCCTGTTGATTGATATTTGGGTTGTTTCCAATTTGGGGCAATACAAAATAAGTTGCCATGAACATTCATATTCAAGCCTTTATATAAATACATGTTTTCATTTCACTTGAGTAAATATTTAGGATTAAAACAGCAAGATCACATGGTAGGTATATGTTTAACTTTTTAAGAAACTGCCAAATTGTTTTCCAAAATAGTTGCAGAAGTTCACATTTCCACTAACAGTGTATAAAATTTCTAGCTGCTCCGCATCCTTGCCCACACTTAGAATGGTCAGACTTTAATCTAAGACGTTCTAATTGATGTGCAGCGGTATCTTTTTGTATTTTCATTTTCCTAAGGACTAATGGTGTTAAGTATATTTTCATGGCTTACTTGCCATCCATATATATTTTTGTTGAAATGTCTGTTCAAAATTTTGCCCATTTTTCAATTGGGTTACTTGTTTTTATTACTGAGCTATGAGAATTCTTTATATATTCTGGAAACAAGTTCTCCACATATATGAGATTTGTAAATATTTTCCCTATCTGTGACTTGTCTTTTCATTCTACTAACACAGTCTTTCAAAGAACAGATTTTAAAATATTGATGAAGTTCAAGTTTTTGCTATTGTAACTAAGAAATCTTTGCCTAGTCCAAGGTCAAAGATTTTAACCTATGTTCTTCTAGAAATTTTAGTTTTCACTTTTACATTTAGATCATAATGTATTGGGGGTTAATTTCTTTTTATGGTGCATGCTTAGAATTAAAGTTCATTCTTTTGCACATGTATATCCAATTGTTCTAACACCATCTGTTAAAAAATCTTTCTCCTCTAAATTGCCTTTTCACCTTTGTTGAAAATCAATTGAGCATGTATGCATGGGTCTATATCTGGACATTCTATTCTGTTCCATTGTTCTATTTATCTTCATGACAATGCAATGCTGTCTTGATTACTATAGCTTTATACTAATTCTTGCAATCAGGTTGCTAAAGAAGTCACAGACTGGGAAAATATCTCCCACCCTCATTTACCCCCTTCCTTTTCTTCATATACATATATTTCAATATGTTTCCATTCTGCAGCCTGGGGATGATGTTATGTCTAATGGAATTGCCTGACCATACCTTGAAACCAAAACTGGGAACCAGCAGCCCCAGTGGCATGTCAGGGTGGGAACTCTCAGTGGCAGGTCCCCTCCCCTTGGAGTGTACAAATACTTAACTCTCCTGTAGCACAGGCATCTCTTCTTTCTGACCCAAAGGGGAGCATGCAAATCCACTATCCACTGACTCTGACACATCCTGGAAGACCAACTACGATGGAATCTCTTCCCCTGTGCTTTTGGACCCTTTGTGCTCTGTAAGTAACAAAGTGGTCATTTGCTGAAAGTTTCTGCAGTGCCTGAGCCTATGTTCCCACAACGTACCACACAGCAACCCATTCAACACAAGTAGTGTTAGTTCTCCAATTTTGTTCTTTTATTCAAGTTTTGGCTATTCTAGGTCCTTTGTATTTCTTAGAAGAAAAAAAGAAGAGAAATCTGGCAGGATCTCAAATACAAGCTTCTGTGTCCTCTCCATGTGAACAAGTGGCCATCCCAGCATAGCCATGTATCTTCTTAATCATGGCAGATCACAGGGGCTTCAAGTGCCCTACGGGTTTCATTTTGTAAGTATGGTTTATGGAATCAATGCCCACGAAGTTGAACTCAATCTCTAGCCCCACTACCCTCCCAGAGCTCAGGTCTCTGGGCTGACATGATGTGACACAAAGCCCCAATCCCTTAACCACACCCTTTCTAGTGTGGCTAACACCCCACCACCCTAAGACCACAGGTGTGACTGGCCCCACACAATAAATATGAATCATCAAGTGTAGAACTGGGCCCACCTTGCATAACAAAAGGTACTGCTCTGGGGGAAATTCCAAGGATATGAAAGCTACCTCCAAGGAACTGGGGATAAATGTTAGACTAATTTTTTGTGACACCACACTTTCCAGTCAGGATGCTTTCCCCACCCTGGGTTATTTCACTGTCTAGAACCTCCAACATATTTTTGAATAAAAATAACAAGTGCAGACATCTCGGTGGTGTTCCTGATCTTTGGGAGAAAGTGTTTAGTATTTTTCATCTTTAAGTATATTAGCTGTAAAGTTTTTCTTAGATCTTCTTATCAGATTTAGGAAGTTTTCCTCTTGCTAGTTTACTGAGAATTTTTATCAGGAATGAATATTGAATTTTATCAAATGCTTTCTCTGTATTTATTGAGATGATCATATGGTTTTCGTTCTTTTTACTCTTACTATAATGTTTTAGGTTGCTTGATTTTTAAATTAAACAACCATAAATCCTGAAATAAAACAAACTTGGTCATGACAGATAATTCAAAATGAATTATCATTTTTATAAATTGTGGATCCCTTTGCTGAAATATTGTTAAGAATATTTCATGTGTTGGGCGGGCCACCATGGCTCAGCAGGCTGAGTTCTCGCAGGCCATGCCAGAGACCCAGGTTTGATTCACAGCGCCTGCCCATGCAAAAAAACAAGCAAACAAAAGAATATTACATCAATATACATGATAAATATTGTCTTTATCAATCTCTAGCCCCACTACCCTCCCATTATAAAAATATAATGTATTTAATCATTATATTTTTATATCTTCAATGTATCAAATGAATGATACATCCATCCCATCTACCATATTCTTCATTTCAGATGTTCTGGTTTTTACTTCTGAAATATTACTTTGCATCTTTTTTTGCATCTTTCATTTCTCTATTTATATATTCCATCTTTCCTTTAGACTCTTGGACATTTGGAATTGCCTTATTAAAACTATTTTAATATTGCCATCTACTAAATCTATCATCTGGCTTGGTTTTGATTGATTGCTTTTTCTCCTTCAATGAAGATAAGTGTTTCCCTATTTCTTTGCATGACTGATAATTTTTAATGGATGTCAGACATTATGAATTCTAGCTGGTTGGGTGTTGCGTGTGTTTGTGTTCCTATAAACATGCCTGAACCTTGTTCTGGGTGTTTGATCATTTTGGGTATGGATTTTAACGTAGTTGTTGGGCTGATGGGAACAGGATCTATGCCTATCTCTGTGTGATCTATTGATATTGTTCCCTATGATTCCACTGGGTGGCACTTTCGTTGACTGGAAGTAGTTTTTTCACATGCATGCACTGGTCAGTACTCAAGTGAAGATTTACAAAGGACCCTCTGCAGGTCTTGAGAACTCCACCCTTCTCTCTGAGCAGTTCTCTCCTCTCCTTTGCCCAGTTAGCAATATTTGTTTTGGACTCTCAGCTATGTTTCTTCAATTCAAGAAGATTGCCAGGCTCCTCCTAGGTTCCTCTCCCTATACCCAACTGCTGGAAACTCCAGTCAGTAAGCTGGTAATTATAGGGGTCACTTAATGTGTTTGCAGTCTCTCATGCATCTCTGTCACTTATTGCCTGATCTCCATGTCTTGAAAACCATAGTTTTATGTATGTTTAGTTTCAGGCAAGAGGCTAAATTGAAACTTGTTACTTCATCTTGTTCAGAAGCAAAAGAATCTGATTTACTGTTTTTGATTTTGACCTCACAACAAATCTATGGGGTAAATACAATAAATATAATCTTTCTTTTACAGACAAGAACAATGAAACTTAGATAGTTTAAGTGATTTGTGACTTGCTCAAAAACACATACAACTCCTAAGAGACACAGTACACTGTCTGCTTCTAAATTTAGGTTGAATCAAATAAAATTGCCAACTACAGTCATTTTGTGCTACAAAAGCTTCAGTTTCATAAGGTTTAGCCAAACACATTGCTTTTTCTAGTAACAAGGTATTTCCATGGAATCTCTTATTCCATGAAACACTAAGACAATGTTTGTTGTGCCTGTATTTATAATTACAACTGTACCATTTGCACCAGGTCTACAGAAATTTCTTGTTTAACAGCAATGTTTCCCAGCTAAAACAAATACCATACAATGAGTTGGCATAAACAGTGGGAATTTATTGGCTCATGGTTTTGAAGTTAGGAGAAGTACAAAATTGAGGTGTCAGCAATGCAATGCTTTCTCCTTGAAGATTGTTGCATCCTGGGGCTGGCTGTCACTAATCTTTTGTCCTTGGCTTTCCTTTCACATGGCAATGCACATGGTGGTGTCCTCTCTTTTCTTTTCCTGGTTCCATTGACTTCCAGCTTCTTGCTTTCCCTGTGATTTTCTCTCTCTATGTCTGAATTTCATTCTGCTTATAAGGGCTACAGTAATCCAGATTAAAGCCCAATTTAATTAAAAATAACATCTTCAGAAGTTTCTATTAACAATGGGTTCCCACCCAAAGGAATGGATTAAGATCAAGAGCATGCTTTTCCGGGGTACACAATTCAATTCACCAAAAGCAGCAGTTCATTATAATGCAAAAGTGCAACATTCTGTGCTTTGGTTCTGCAAAATTGCAATCCAGGCTAGCAGCTCAGCACTGTTGATTGAAAAAGACGTTGAAACATATTCCCTCAACTAATGCATTTGTTAAGAGCAAGTTTACATTCTGTTATCAACTGACCTAAAGGTGATGTGGGCATATACAACTCTCCTTTTTGGTAGATAGTGGTAGCCCACCAAGCAGTGTTAGATGAAGATGAGTGGCTGCTCCACACCCTTGCTTTTCAAGTTATAATGAAAGCAAAGCTGCCATGCATGCAAGTAGAAGTTAAGCAAATATCCATTAGCAAGCAGGCGCAAATCAGTTCCTATAAACTTTTGTGCAAGCTCAAGAAGTTCCAGCTCTCTGTCTTTTAGATAGCTTGGAAAGTTCATTTGAAGTAAACGTGACAAAATTCCAGAGACAAGTTCTGTTAGCCTTGTAGACAACATCAAGCAACGAGAATGCCCTTAAACCAATAGGACATGAAACCATGTAGGGATTGAAGATAGGTGTTTTTCATAAGAATACAGACTCCAGACCTATTTTTTTATACCTACCCTGTGGTATAAGAAAGATGGCCTATCTACAAAATCAGAAAATTCCTGAGCTAGAGCATATAGAATAAGGGTAATCAGAATCCTATTCAGCAATCAATTCTGTTCAAGCATTTTTTCAGTTCTTTGTAATTTAAATAGTTCTGTTATTATTTGTTATATTGTAAAGAATATAAAAACAATATATTATAACTAATTATAATTTAATCATTGATCATAATTACAACTTACTATTAATTATTTTCTGTAAAATAATTGACTTTCCTGTTTAAAAGGAAATGTATTTCTAATAAAAACCTAGATTGAAAATATTCTTCTATTGTATACCAAGATTTTTCATTTTTATGTTTCCTAAAGTATCTGAGCAGAAGAAAACATCAGATAAGTTATACATGAATTTCAATACAAAAATTATTCATTGTACATGAGTCAACAGTATTCCCCACAGAAAACTCTTCCAAGTGCTATCAATCTAAAAAATACCGCCCTATCAACCTATGCATCCTCCAGGGACAATTGTTTAAAAAAATAATGATGAACTTCCCTGATTTGTTATTGGGTTTACCAAGTAATATTTCTGATATTCATCTCTATTGGATTGCTAGTTTTCCAGAATGAGCTATTCAAAAAAAGATCTTGAATTGGCTATAAAAAAGCTACCTGGATTTCCCAAATTGTCAATTATTGATGAATGAAAAACAAAACACATACTGATCACAAAATATTTTTGACCCTGAAGGAGGCCTGATTTGGCTTGGACTGAGAAGATGGCCAGTATTTGGCTAGAGAGAGGTGGTAGACATTTCAAGTGAGCCAGGCTCAAGTGAGAAGGTATTGTCTTGGAGCCCTGAGGGAACATTACCAGGTGTGAGGAGAAGGAGGCTGAAGGTGGAGCTGGATAGGAAGGAAGGGAAGGAGTAGCAAATGAGGCCACTGTGGAAATCCGTGTGGCTCAACTGATTATGCAAATTGAGCATTTGTGTAGGGCTCAGGCAAAGCCTGCTTCGTAGAAAGGAGAAATATTCAACTTTGCTGAATTTATCTACAATTTTGCAAAACGAAAATCTAGAAAAAGGGGCTATTTTAGTTTCAGCGTAGATGTAAATTGTACATTTTATAGATGAGTAAGGCTTTTTATCTTGAGTTGCGCGTGGCTACAGGTGAGGAGTACATTGCACTGTCCTCTCCTTTGTGCCAAGGATCTCCGAAGGTCTGATCTGAGAAGCAAGCTTGGGAACGTAAGAGGAAAAGGTTCACTGATATTGCAGGCGAAAGAAAGCAGCGTCTCGCACAGGTTAACTGAGCAGTGGTGTACAGACCCAAGGTGAAGGACAGCGTGGCAAAAATTGTAGAAGCCTGGCGTGCTACCTCAGGCATATTGTGAGAAATATTTAATTTATCATTACAAAAAAAGACAGTCTTGAAAGTAGCATAATCCATTTTCACTCTATTTTTGTATTACAGATGGTTCTATTTTTGTAGGCTGGAGGTAATTAAATCTATTTATTAACACTGTTAGATATTCTCCTTATAATAACACCCAATCCTATAAAATATAGACACATAAAGAGAAAGAGATGGACAAAAGCTAGTATCAATATATCTTGTTAAAAAAAACAGCTAATAAAATGCATTCCATCTTAAAATGTGAAAGATATTCTAGTCACACATACCAGTTAGGCAGAGCTAGTACCATATATTTGAGGCAACAGCCCATAATAAAATGGAAAACACTTTTTCTTTTGCAGAATAGCCGGGCAGTTTCAGCACTATCAGAAAATTCATACATGTTTTCCTGGAGAGGGAATTCCCTTTCAAATGTTCAAAGGAGCATTGCCAGATCCTAAAGTTAAATGTCAATAGGAATAATTTCTATTACTTCAATAAGTAGATACTCACCCCCTCCCTCAGTGCCCTAATTTCCATCTTTCCCCATTTGTCTAATGCAGGTGGAACAGCGTTATCATTTAAAAAGAAGTCCACTGTCCTGGGTGGTGAGCAAAAGAGGATCGCAAAGAGTTAAGTTTATTGCTTTTTGCAAATTAGAAAGGATTTACATTCCAAGGAGAGGTCATTGGGTTTGGAAGAGGCTTTAGAAAATTATCATTTCCTTGACTTCTGCCTGGGCCACTTTATGTCAATTCATATATGAACATGTATCCTAATTGGGTAAATTGTTAACTTGTCCTAAAAGGAAGTACGCTAAATACTAAAAGAGTTTCCTCCATCTCATTTACCATTCCTTTTTCTGAAAGGAAAAACTCTAAATGTTAAAAGAGTTTTCCCCCAATTCATTTTACTCAGAAATTGGTAGAAATTCTAAAACACCTTGCACATTTTTTCCAATGAAAACTTTAAAATTTAGCACCCCCCCAATCCACAAGATACACTCAAACCATAGTTCCCTAAAATACATGACTAATCAATGTATACATAAACCAGTGAAAAGCAAAACCATGAATGCAAATAATTCTCTCCATTATTATTTCTATTCTTTTCCTCTAAATTCTTAGTCTAAGAATTTATTTACCTCGATTTAGGAAGTGGTTATTTATTATTGGAGACTTAGAATTACTTTTAATTTTTTTTCCAGGAAAATAAAACTAACTTTTTCTGGAGTAATTTTCTGCCAATAAATGTAAAATATGCTTGATTTTTTTCCCTTCTGAACAATGTTTTAGGTCTAAATTTGTGCCCCTCACCAGAGACTCAGCATTTATGATCAAACGGTGCTACAATGATAACTGCCTAAGTAGCCATTTAGATCAGCAGCATTATGTGACAGGACCAATCGGCAGAGGCTCAGAAACTGAAAATGAGTAAGACTGTCTTGAGGTTGAGTATGGTGAGGCTATTCTTAAACTGTGTGATTTGGGGCAAGTTAATCTGATTCAATTTCTTCATCTCTACAAATAGGAAGAAAAAATCCATCTTACAGCTTTGCTCTGATGATAAAAACAAACAAACAAACAAATAAAAAAACAGCGTACGTGTGTAGTGTTTAACCCACTATAAAGCTATCAGATATTTCCACAACAACCATGAATATTTAATGCAAGTTACTCCATAGACTCTGCATTGTGCATAGAACAGCAAAAACAAACACAAAAACAAACAAACAAATCTCAATTCTGCCTTACGTCTGACCTAAAATTAGTTTTAATTTTATCTTTTAAAACCTAGATATTATTTTGGAAAATTATTTGGTTGCTTCAAGGTCACAAAAAACAGATATTTAGGGAAAATTCTCCTGCTGGCTTTTCTGATTATTTTTCAGGAAGTGAGTGGAGACTGGGGAAATCATACATTTGGCCTTTGGCAAAAATAACCTGCATTTTTCTCTGTATGCCACTAGATGGCACACCTATCCATAGATAGACAAAGGAATTTCTGTAGGGAAGGACATGAATGTGGGCTAAAAAAAAAAAAACTTCTCGAATCAATACATGAGTAACGTTTGAAACGGAGAAAGAAGGAGAATGCCTGGACGGCCAATATCTTTTTGATTATTAGGAAATGATTTTAAAAAATTATCATTTCGGCCGTAACACTGTAACACCCAAATGGGGCAGCCGGGTTTGGAGTCTGGCTCCCCCTCTCCCAAACTATGAAGCTCGTGAACAGGTCACATAACCTCCCTAAGCAACATATTTTTACCTGTCCAAGAGGAATATTAACAGTATCTGCCTGGGAGCATCGAGGTGACAATTAAATGCAGTGACATGTGCAATGTACTTAATGCCTGGAGCGCTGTAAATGTTCAACACATATTAGCTATTTATATTGTTATTTTTATTATGATAATTTGAAAATGGGGTCTCCTACCTTATATTTCACACCACAGTCTGATAAAAGGGGGTTCTCTGATAGTATACCCACCTTTCAACAAAATGATGAAGAGGAGAGCAAATACATCTCCTGAAAGACTCAGGCTTCCATTTCTGTACATTTTCCACCAGGGGAAATTACTCTGGAGCCTCTGTTGTCTCCCTTCTTCATCCTGTAGTTATTAATTTTACTGTGACTACTTTTCAAAGAGGATTTGCAGTGGCGATGCTTTTATGTTCTCACTCTGTGACCTCAGACTCTGAGTGCCCCCAAGAGAGGTCAGTACCTGGAAGTGCTGAGGAATCAGCAGCGTTTTAGTACAGGGGAAATCAGGAAGGCACAGGACACAGCCAGGCAGTCAGCAAACAGAGTCCTGTCTGAGTGTACAGAAGGGGAGGGCTAGGCAAGGCCTTGGGCAATGCAGCAGAGGTTGTGACAAAAATTCACACTTGCGAACTGTAGTAGATTCAGTTATCAGCTTGGCCAGGTGAAGGCACCTAGTTTTGTTGCTGTGGACATGAGCCAATGGTATGTGAACCTCATCTGTTGCTGATTACATCTGCAGTCGGCTAGGAGGCGTGCCTGCTGCAATGAATGATATTTGATTTAATTGGCTGGTGCTTAAAATGAGAGACTCAACGTAGCTCAGCTAAGCAGCTCGGCATTCCTCATCTCAGCAGTCGCAGCTCAGCCCAGGCCTTTGGAAATGCAGAAAGAAGTCATCCCAGGGAAAGTTGTTGGAACCCAGAGGCCTGGAGAGAAGGCCA
>PVIY010031778.1:0-29625 GCA_004026745.1 Myrmecophaga tridactyla | reverse complement strand
GACTTTAAATGTAAAGACATCATAAGAGACTAAGAAGGATACTATATACTAATTAAAGGGTCAATTCACCAAGAAGATAAAGCAATCATAATCGTTTATGCTCCCACTCAAGGAGCTCCAAACTACATGAGACAGACACTGGTAAAACTGAAGGGAGCAATAGATGTTTCAACAATAATAGTAGGAGACTTCACTATACCACTCTCCTCCATACACTGAACAACCAGACAGAAGATCAGGAAGGAAATAGAAAAGTTAAATAACTTGATAAATGGATTAGACCTAACAGACATATATAGGTCATTGCACCCCAAAGCTCAAGGTTATACATTCTTCTCTAGTGCTCATGTAACATTCTCCAAGATAGATCATATGCTGGGGCAAAAACAGGTCTTTATAAATGTAAAAAAACATTGAAATTATTCAAAGCATTTTCTCTGATCACAATGGGATGAAGCTGGATCAGAATAACAACGAAGAATGAGAACATTCACAAATATATAGAGATTAAATAACACACTCTTAACCAATCCAGTGGGTCAAAGAAGAAATTGCTAGAGAAGTCAGTAGTTATCTGTAGATGAATGAAAATGAGAATATAACTTATCAGAACTTATGGGATTTGGCAAAGGCTATGCTGAGAGGGAAATTTATGGCCATAAATGCCTATATTAAAAACAAGAAAGAGCAAAATTCGAGAATTGAATAGCAAACCTGGAGGAACTTGAGAAAGAACAACAAACTAACCCCAAAGCAAATAGGAGGAGAGAAATAACAAAGATTAGAGCAGAGATAAATGAATGGGAGAATAAAAGAACAATAGAAAGAATTAATAAAACAAAACTGGGTTCTTTGAGAAAATCAATAAAATTGATGAGTCAGTAGCAAGAATGACAAAGAAAAAAAGAGAGAGGATGTAAATAAACAAAATCAGAAATGAGAAGGGGTGTGTTACCTCAGACCATGAAGAAATAAAAGAAATCATAAGAGGATACTATGAACAATTATATGCCAACAAACTTGGCAACTTAGATAAAATGGACAAATTCCTGGACACAAGCTACACTGACACAGGAAGAAATAGGAGATCTCAACAAACCAATCACAAGTAAAGAGATTCAATCAGTCATCAAAAATCTTCCTACAAAGAAAAGCCCAGGGCCAGACGGCTTCACAGGGGAATTTTATCACACATTCCAGAAAGAACTAACACCAATCCTGATCAAACTTTTCCAAAAAATTGAGGAAAAAGGAACTCTACCTAACTCATCTTATGACACTAATATCATTTTAATACCAAACCAAGGAAAGATGCTGTAAGAAAGGAAAACTACAGACCAATCTCCCTAATGAGCATAGATGCAAAAATTCTCAATAAAATATTAGCAAATCGAATCTAACAGCACATGAAAAGAATTATACACCATGACCAAGTACGGTTTATACCAGGAGTGCAAGGATGGTTCAACACAAGAAAATTAATTAATGTAGTACAGCACATTAGCAAATCAAAAGGGAAAAATCACATGATCATCTCGATTGATGCTGAAAAAGCATTCAACGAAATTAAGCATCCTTTTCTGATAAAAACACTCTAAAAGATAAGAATCAAAGCTAACTACCTCAATATGATAAAGGGAATATATTGATAGCCAGTATCGTACTCATTGGAGACAGACTGAAAGCCTTCCCCTAAAATCACATACAAGACAAGGATGTTCACTGTCACCACTACTATTCAAGATTGTGTTAGAAGTTCTAGCTAGAGCAGTTAGGCAGGACAAAGAACTAAAAGGCATCCAAATAGGAAAGGAAGAAGTAAAACTCACATTATTTGCAGATGATATGATACTATACTTGGAAGATCCTGAGAAATCTACAGCAAAGTTACTTGAGCTAATAAATAAATTCAGCAAGGTGGCAGGATATAAGTGCGAAAATCAGTAACACATCTATACACAAGTGATAACCTAGCTGAGGAGTCAGTTAAGGAAAAAAATCCATTCAAAATAGCAACTAAAAGAATCAAACACTTAAGAATGAACTTAACTAGGGGTGTAAAGGACTTATACACAGAAAACTACTATTGCCAAAAGAAGTCAAAGAAGATCTAGATAGGTGGAAAGACAGTCCTGCTCATGGATAGGAAGGCTAAATATAGTTAAGATGTCAATTCTCCCCAAATTGATCTACAGATTCAACACAGTACCAATCAAAATTCCAACAACCTACTTTGAAGATTTGGAAAAGCTAACTACCAAATTCATCTGAAAGGGAAAGAGACCCCGAATAGCTAAAAGCATCCTAAACAAGAAAAACAAAGTGGGAGGATTAACACTCCCTGACTTTAAAACCTATTATAAAGCCACAGTGGTCAAAACAGCATGGTACTGGCACAAAGACAGAAGCATTGACCAATGGAATCAAATCAAGAGTGCAGAAATAGACCACCAAATCTATGGTCAACTGATTTTTGACAAGACCCCAAAATCCTCTGAACATGAACAAAATAGTCTTTTCAATAATTGGGCATGGAAGAACTGGATATCAATAGCCAAGAGAATGAAAGTGGACCCCTATCTTAACCTTACACAAAAATTAACTCAAAGTGGATCAAATATCTAAATATAAGAACTAGCACCATAAAGTTTATAGAAGAAAATGTAGGGAAACATCTTCAAGACGTAGTAATAGGAGTTAGCTTCCAAAACTTTACACCCAAATCAGAAGCAACCAAAGAAAAAATAAATTAATGGAAACTCATCAAAATCAAATGCTTCTGCACCTCAAAAGACTTTGTCAAAAAGTTGAGGAGCCAACTCAATGGGAGAAAATATTTGGAAATCACGTGTCTGACAAAGGTTTTATTTCTTGTATATACTAAGAAATCATACAACTCAACAACAAAAGAACAAACAATCCAATTATAAAATGGGCTAAAGATATGAACAGGCATTTTTTCTGAAAAGCAAATACAGATGACTCAAAAGCACATGAAGAGATGCTCATTTTCACTGGCTATAAGGGAAATACTGAGCAAGGCTACAATGAGATACCACCTCTCACCTATAAGAATGGCTGCTATTAAACAAACAGGAAACTATATATGTTGGAGAGAATGTGGCAAAACTGGAACACGTATGCATTGCTGGTGGGAATGTACAATGGTGCAGCCACTATGGAAGACTTGTGGTTCCTTAGGAAGCTAAATATCGAGTTGCCCTATGACTCAGCAGTAGCACTATTTGGTATATACCCAGAAGAGCTGAAAGCAATGACACAGACATTTGCACACTGATATTCATAACAGCATTATTCACAATCATGAAAAGATGGATACTAAATGCCCATCAACAGACGTGTGGATAAACAAAATGTGGTGTATACACACGATGGAATATTACGCAGCAGTAAGACAAAATGATGTCCTGAAGCACCTGACAAGATGGATGAGCCTTGAGGACAATACTGAGTGAAATTACCCAGAAACAAAAGGACAGATACTGTATGATTCCACTTTTATGACCAGCATAAAGATATAATCAGAGACTTATAATATAGAATACAGGGGATTTAGAAATACACAGAAGTTAGAGATTGGTGAACTGTTAGCTAATGAGGTTGAACTCCAATGTAAGGAAATAGATAGGAGCGAAGGTGATTCTCCAGTGGGTCTAGAAGTGATATTACCATATTGAAGGTGAACAAGATTGAAAGAGGTTGTATAGACCTACATGTCCCACTGACTCACACTTGAAATATGTGTGAGTTCTCATAAGAATTACTTCAAAGACATGATTCTTGTATAAAGAATGTTTAAGTCCAGGGTACAGGGGGAAAACTGCTATTGCATGCTATGAGCTATGTTCCAAAGGAAACCATCAACAGTACCACAGCAACAGCAGAGTTAAATAATGGGGGGAGTGACAAGAATTAAGAGGAGGTTTAGATTCACTATTTGGTGAGGGTGTGTTTATTGGTTTTCTGTCTTTTGGGAACAATGAAATTATCGAAAATTGAGAATGTTGATGGACTGTGGACTTTGGGCCCTCTACATGATGCCTGATGAATGCAGGTGACTGAAGGATGCATTGATGGAGAAGTAGATTGGTGAACGATGGTGTCTACTTATAAAGGAAGGTTGTGCTGCTACAAAAAGGAAAAAAGTCGTGAGACATACAACAATGTGAATGAACATGCAGGACATTTGCTGAGACAAAATAAGCCAGAAACAAAAGAAGAAAATGGTATAGTCACCTTTAGAAAATGCTTATAAGAAAACAGGGGCCTAGACTGTAAGGTTTTAGAACAGACACGGTAAGTCTGGAGTGGTGATTATTATTTCTGGATTTTGAGAGGCTGCTATATATATATATATATAACATGATATGTAGAGATAAGAATGAAGCCAAACAGGTTGAGGTTAAAGTAATTCAGAACATAGGGGTAAGGAAGACAGTGTCTATATTTTAGAACCACACATACTCTTTGAGACCAATGGAAGAAAGGTTTATTTGATCTGGAACTAAAATTTTCTGTACTGTATAATCTAATTCAACCTATCTGTATAGCTAATTTGAAGAACTGAAACACAGGAAGTTCAGAATAAGAATGACATCCTTTAATCCTGTATAGGTTATTGTAATGCCCGGAAACATCCTAGAGTATATTAAGCAGATAATCAAAAAGTATTGGCAAAGTCCCCGAGGGAGGGGAGAAACACTATGGAACTATTAAACCTTACCATCAGGGAATCCATGGATACTGTGTCAAACTTTAGGGATACCCAAATCAATAGGCCATGACCTTGATCAGGAGGCTTACTCTTGTGAAGCTTATGTAGATAGCAGAGAAGCTTAGCCTTCCTACAGGCATAGCTAAGAGTTACTTCTGGAGGACTGCCATTGTTGCTGAGATTTGGACTCAGTCTTTCCAAGCCCAACTCTGCAAGTGAAATCATTGCCCTCCTCCCTACATGGGACATGACATCCAGGGGTGAAAGTTTCCCTGGCAACATGGGAGATGACTCCCAGGGATGAATCCAGCCCTGGCACTTGGAATCAACAATTCCATCCTGACCAAAAGGGGGAAAAGAACTATAATTAATAAAGTATCAGTGGCAGAGAGTGGCTACTATGGAAGTTGCTCTTATGCAAGCTTCAGGTAGACCTTGCTACCTATTATAACCTGCCAAACCCCAACCAGGACCATTCCAGCCAATCCTAAAGAACACCTAGGGAAATATGTAAGATTCCACAAGGGTTCCAAGCACTAGAGTAACTTTCCAGAAACCTACAACCTCCAGATGGGTCCCTGGTGCAGATAAGTCCTGAAACTTAGTCCAGGCTCTCCAGAACATCAGATAGTTACATCTCCCTACCCCATATTAGTGATAGACCCTTCCAATATCAAAACTTTAGAATTGCCAAAGCCCAAGCAACCCCTAAGAGAGGTGTGGAAAGATCAAAGGTGATGATGGAATTATACATAGAAGATAGGACTTAAGAAATGAATATGAATGCTGAATCATTAAATTGATATCTCTTTTAGTCTTTAGTATTTTAGAGCAGCTAGAAGTAAAAACCTAAAATTGTGAAATTGTAACCCATGTCAAAGTCTGAAGTAAGTTCTAAAACTAATTGTGGTTTTGTGCTTTGAAATTTATAGCTTTTTTGTCTATGTTATTTTTCACAAAAGAAGAAGGAGAAAAAGTCAATTGCAATGATCAAAAAGTATTTAAGCCCTCTAGCCTCCTATATTCTGGAGCAGCTAGAAGGAAAAATATGAGAGGATTGGTATGGTAGCCCATGACAAATTCTGGGATCTGTCCTGCAACCACTCTTTGAAGAGTGCTTTGAAAACTATTGCTTTTTTAATTTCCTTGCTTTGTATATATGTTATACTATATAATAAAAAAAGTTAAAAAGCAAAAACAAAAACAAAAAATCAATACTGGGTGGGCCACGGTGGCTCAGCAGGCAGAGTTCTTGACTGCCATGCCGGAGACCCAGGTTTGATTCACAGTGCCTGCCCATGCAAAAAAAACACAAAACAAAACCCAGTACTAATTCTCACTTGCCATGCTGGAGACCCAGGCTCGATTCCTGGTGCCTGCCCGTGCAAAAACAAACAAACAAACAAAAAACAGTACTGTATATCTCTTGACTTTAAACATTGTACTGTGGTAATGGAAGAAAATATCCCTGTTGTTAGAAAATTCACTCTGAAGTATTTGGTTAATGGGGTATCATGTCTGCATGATAAAGTTCAGAAAGAAATAATATTATATATATATACACACTATATTATATTTATATATTAGACAGTGAGGAATATGTTATTATGAGGCTTAGCTTTTTTGCGAGTCCAGTGAGTGAAAATGGAATCTAATTTTTTGTTTTGTTTTTTTATAACATCTTTATTGAGATATTAATAAGGTTCACGTTTATAAAATGTGCAATTTAGTGGTCATAGAGTTGAGCAACCATCACCACTATTTAATTTCGCAACATTTCATCACCCCCCAAAAAACTTCCATTAGCTTATTTTCCCGTTTCCCTCTCCCCCTCCACCCCCCACTCTTCCTGACAACCACTAGTCTACTGTTTGTCTCTCTGGACTTTCCTATTCTGGACATTCCCTACACACGGACTCCCACAATATGTATTTTTTGTGTCTGGCTTCTGTAACTTAGTATAATGTTTTCAAGGTCCATCCACGTTGAGCAGATATTAGTACTTCATTCCTTTTAATGGCTGAATAACATTCTGTTGTATGGATATACAGCATTTTGCTTATTTATTCATTGGTTGATGGACATTTGTGTTGTTTCCACATTTTGGCTGTTGTGAGTAATGTTGCTGTGAACATTTGTAGACAGTATTTTTTTTTTAATTTTAATTATAGAAGTTGTAGGTTTACAGAAAAGTCATGTAAAAAATGCCACAGTCCCATAAAATCTCCTATAGTTGATACTTTTCATTAGTGCAGTACCTTTGTTACAATTGAGGTAAGTATATTAAAATTATACTATTAAACAATTGTACTATTAAGTATAGTCCATAGTTTACAGTAGGTGTATTTTCCCTATATACCTTCCTATTATTAACACCTTGCATTAGTATGGCATATTTGTTATAATTGATGAAAGAACATTTTTATACTTATACTATTGATTGCAGTCCATCATTTACTATAGGCTTCATTGCGTTTTACAGTCCTATGTTTTATCTTTTAATTTTTATTCTAACAGCATATATATGACCTAAAATTTCCCCTTTTAACCACATTCACACATGTAAGTCAGTGCTGTTCATTACACTCACAACATTGTGTTTCATCTCTGTGGTCATGAGAAGACTATTCAAAATGCCCCAGAAACCATAGCCTGGAATGGCCAAAAAGGCTATAAAATGTGACAGATGTTTATTGAGTGTCCACTTTCTACTGAGCTACAGTGATTAAAAATACAAAACAAAATGGAGATTTTCTCTCAACCCTTTTCCCATAGCACCTGGTAGAAATATTTCTCTGAGCTGCAAAACTTTGCATTTAAAATGGAAAGAGCCACACTATGCATGACCCTGAGCTTCACGGACCTGATTGTTTCCATCTAGTGTTTTGATGTGTGTGATAAGGACTCTCTAGATTCTAGAATGTATAAAGAACATCTACAAATCAATAAGAAAAGGACAAATAAAACAATAGAAAAATGGACAAAAGACATGAACAGATAATTCCCAGAAGAGACCTGAAATGGCCAATATGTATAATATATGGAAAAATAACCCAATCTCTTTAATAATCAGAAAAATGCAAACTTAAAACAACAATGACTATTTCAATCTACCCAATTTTTACCCTTTATCTCCCCTTATTATTTATTTATTTTATTCATATATATGTATAGTTTGGATTTATCTGTCCATACACTGGATAAAAGGAGCATTAGACACAAGGTTTTCATAATCACATAATCACATGCTGTGGATCAATGAGGGGGGGGTAAGGGGTAAGGGATGTATGAGTTCTTTTGTTTTCTTTTTATTTCTTTTTATGCAGTGATGCAAATGTTCTAAAAGTGATCATGGTGAAGAATACACAACTATGTGATGATATTGTGAGCCATTGATTGTATAATATGGTTGGACTGTACATGTGTGGATATTTCTCAATAAGAAATTAAAAACAACAACAACAAAAAACAAAAACAAAATCTCCTCAGCTAATATCCAAGCTCATCACTTTCAAATTCTGCCTTCCATCTGTCATCTGGACTCAATTTTGCCAAATTCTCTGCCACTTTAAACAAAAGGGTCATCTTTCTTCCAATTTGTAATGACACGTTCATCATTTCTGTCTAAAGTAACATTGGAAGTAATTTTAGCATCCACTTTTCTAACAATAGTCTCTTCAAAGCAATCTAGGAATTTTCTATCAAGCACTTCAGAATTTTTCTTGACTCTACTCATTACCACATTTTCAAAGCCATTTCCATATTTTTGGTATTTGCAATAGCAGCAAGCCACTCTCCTGGTACCAATATTTGTTTTAGTTTTCCAGACAACTAAAATCAGGTACCATGAAATGGCTCAGCCTAAAAAATGGGAATTTAGTAGCTTTTACAGTTTTGAAGCTAAGAAAAATGTCCAAATCAAGGCATCATCAAGGCAATTCTGTTTTCCTGAAGTCTGGCTGCCAATGATCCTTGGCATTTCACTGAAGGGGTTATATAGATGGCAAACAAGTATGTGAAAATATGTTTAACATCATTAGGGAAATGCAAATTAAAACCACAATGCACTATTACTACACACCTATCAGAATGACTTAAACAAAAAATAGTGACAGCACCAGGGATGTGGAGAAATTGGGTCATTTGTACACTGTTGATGGGAAGGCAAAATAGTACAACTCTTCTGGAAAATAGTTCAGCAGTTTATGAGTATGTCCCCTCTTCTCTGGTGTCTGAATTGCACCCTGGTGTGAGGTCCTTCCCTGACCAACCTCCCTCTTTTTTTCTCCCCATTTTCTCCCACAGTCAATATACTCAGCATATAATTTACACTTCTAGCTCTGTCTTGTGTCTGCTTCTTGGAAGACTCAAACTGACACACTAGCTTCCAATTGCCTTCAGCATATGCTTATAGACCATCCACAAGAAATCTAGCAAGCCATGAACTTGTCTCTTATCTTTTCCAGCTTCTGAAAAGTCTTCTCTTTCTTTTCTATCATCTCAACCCTCTCTGCCACAATGAACTTTTTCCTAGTCTCTTGAATTTAAGCTCTTTCAACTAGGAGTCCTTGAACTTGCCCTTTCCTTCTGGAAAGCTCTGCTTCTCACCCAAGTAACTCCCACTGCACTTTGCATGTTAGCTTAGATGTCAGAGAGCTTTCTCCTGATTCTTCCAATCAGACTAGTTCCCTTTGCAGAGTCTCTGCTCTTCCTTGCTTATGTACTTGTTTTGTATCTGACTCTCCCATTGCAGTATAAGCCAAGAAATTAGTTGTTTTTGTTGTTGTTGAGTCCCCAGGATCCATCCCCATGTCTGTCACATGGGTAAATATTTGTTGGATAGACAGACAAATTGATTATTTGGAAGAGGATATCACTGTTTTCCTCACTTATGCTTTCTTAATTTCACAAAGTTTTGTGCAATTATTTTCTTTGAGGAATCAGGGAACATGTAGAGTATCAACAACTAAGTGTTCCATGCCTCAATACCTTCCCAAGCCTGCCTGTGCTTAAACTGCAGCCCATTCCCAGCAACACTCAAGATACTTCTGTATCCTCTGGGGACTCCTTACTGCAATATCTTAAGTCTGACGGTGATTTCCTAATCAAGGGTTTTAACTTCTTCCTCTAATTCCCTCATGAAATCAAAAGGGAAAGAAGGCCATTCCAGCAAGGTGGTTTCTCATCCTTAACAAACAATCCTCATAAAAAGCTAATTAAGCAATAAATCCAATGGATAAACTGTGAGCGGCTGACTTGCATTTTTTTAAGTTAATGAGTATTTGTAGTTATGTGATGGCTGGCAAGGCCATTATGGATTTCCTGGAGTTAATGTTTGACTCCATAAACCTTCTATCTCCTGGAAAGAGGCCACTGCTCAACTTCCAGGAAAATAAACCTTGGGGTTGGTCTATGTGAAATATTTTCTTTTTTGAGCCATCTAGGACCTAAACTAAATCAAAATTTAGCTTAAAGCATAATCTAAATCAAGCAAAAACTATACACATACATATATATCCAAGGAAATTATGATGATAAACTATTAGAGTTTATGCAAAATAAAAGTCTAATGCATCCCAGCAAGTTCTAATCAACAGCTTGTAAATAGTAATGGCCGTTTTAGACCCTCACTGTCATGCCTAGGCAATAAGACCCCAGTCCCCAAGACCTCCTTAGCTTCTTGTGTGCCAAGTGTTGTGCTGGGACTGTATCTCAGCTGCTTTTCTGAGTTTCTCCATGTGATGGGAGCTTCATTAGAAAGACAATGAGATAGAGGAGCTGAGAAGCTCCGTAACTTGCCTATAATCATGTTAAATATTACAAATAGACATCATACTCTGGGCTCTGGCATCACAGTCTAAATCTTTCCAACACACAGAGGCAGTCCACTTACCTTTCTTTACATGTCATGCTGTCCCATTTCTTTAGTCTTGCTTACCCTACTCCCTGAAGCATAGTTCTTCTATCTGGTCAACCCCAGGAGCTTCTACCTGGGGTCCTCAGGAACTCAGTCAAAAACCACTTCTGCTTGGAAGCACTTCCTCTGTCTTCAGGCTACCACAGGTGTCCCTGGCTCTGCACTTGGAACAGCATCTGCTTTCCTCTGTACACTAACCTGTGGGACCCTCAACTCTGAACTTTCCAGTGAATACTCAGGGTGGTCTTATTGAATCTCCCGTCTTCAGAGCCTGGTCCTGTTCTCTTTCTTCTCTCCACCCTCACACTTTCCACATCACCTTAAGGCCTGGACAACTTGAATGTGTCATCATCATTGGAAATATATATCATATCATGATATGACATGATACAGCTTCTATGTTGGCCTATACTAATTGTTTTAGTGAATTTTGCAATTAATTTCCCATAGGATCTGGTCCTCAAATACAGTATTGCAGACAACCCTAGTAAAGTAAGACAGGTAGAGGTGGTATCCCCCAGGCCAGTGGCCTGGGTTTCTGAAGGCTTGGTTTCTTCCTGTGCCTGCAGGGACCCTGAAACTGTATCACAGAATTTCTGAGGCTTCCTCAGAACAGACAGTACACATTTCAAAGCTAGGAATACCACCGGCTCCTTGGTTCTCACTATTCTGTGACTCCAAGGCTGTGGTTGTTCTAGGATTGGCAGAATTCTGAGATCTACAGGGATTCCCTTCATCCCTTCAATCAAGGCCTAGAAAGGTCTTCCCACTCAGGGGCTTGGAGAGCCCTGTGAAGTGGAAACTCAGACGTTCAGGGGTTGGTGCCCAAGTAGAATTGGGGTTCACCAAGATTAGGAACTGCCTCTGGGATTCATTTGTATCTCAAATTCATATTTTGGAGTCAATGTTGACAGAGATATAAAAAAAGGGGGTAAACTTAAGAGAAAGGTGGGAAACTGGAAGGGCTAAAGGTATGACGAGAATAGGGACCCAGTGACAACGTACTGACAACCCTCACAAGGTCGGGCACCTCTAGTCCTTCCTGCTGGGTAGTCAAGGTACAAGAGCCCATTTGCATGATTTATGAAGTGAGGATATTTCCCCCACATTTTAAGCCTTTCAGAGCTTCCAAATCATCCTGACAAGTATTAGGCATTTGTGAACACCTGGCCAGGAGGGGAGTGGGTAATTGGAAGGGCTTCATCAGACCATTAAGGATATTCTCATAAGGAATTACTTCAGTATCTCTTCATCACAGTGACCCAGGGATAAGGTCAATTCTATGAGTTTTCTAAGCATCATTTGGACTAGGAAGACAAAGATGTCTGTTATCTGAAATAGACAAAGTTTGTTTCAGTTTTTCATTATTGGCTTGTTATGAGATCCTGGGGATGTGTCAGTTGGAATGACACATCTATTCTTTCTCTAAACTTCAAAAGCCCAGCACCCAGGCCTGGCTGGAGCTGATGTCATAGACTGGGCAGGGTTTAGCAGAGACCCAGACATAGCAATCAATGGGTCACTTCTGGCATCTTTGAAATATCTCTCCTTTCTACTCTCATTTTTATGAGGGTATCCTGAAGTCATTTCCTTTTAAATGTGCTTTTTCTAAATGAGAAAATTGGTTTATGATCCTCAAAAGAGTGGTGAGAGACTGTGGGAAATCTGCAGTCTCTGGCCTGCCTCCCAGGCCTGCCTTTGAGTAACTGTGCAGACATAGACAAGTCATTGGCCCCAGTGAATGTCAAATCTTTGTGGTGGATTACAGATGGCTGCACATTCTTTCCTGTTCCTCCCAATGAGAGGCTGAATCTCTCCCTTGAATCTAAGCCAGCCTGAGATGATTTTCCTGACAAATGGATTTCAATGAAAGTCAGGTTCTCTGACTGCCAAAGCAAGATCTTTAAAGCTTCTGCTCAGGCCCTTGGAACTCTTTGGGTAGCACCAAGACACTTGGATAAGCTGGTTGGGCATGGGGAAAGAGAAGATGTGATAAGAATAATTCCACACTAATATTTATAGCTGGGGAAAGGGCATGAGGAAAAGGCAGGCGTTAGGAGAGCATGTCCTAATGACTGGATGTAGCACAATGACCGAGAGATGTTTCCTTGTGAAAGCAGGAGACAGAAGCCAAAGCTGATTTCACAGGCTATGGAAACAAAGGTGAAGGGTTGGGTCTTCATGCCAAGAGCAACAGAAAGCCACAGAGAGGTCTTAGGATAGGATGGGATGACATGGTCAGATGTCTAGGAAGTACATTAAGGGACATGGAGATGTGCAGAGATGGCAGGCAAGAAATTGGTACAGCCACTAAACAGGCCCTCCCGGCCATACCTGGGATGCTGTTACCTTGCTTCACAAGGCATCTTGACAAAGTGAGGAAAGTAACTTTCCCCTTGCCCTGAATATACAAAGTAGCTCCTTAAAAAAAATCACTAGATTCTCTCCCCTGGGGAGTCAGGAGATAGCTGGATTGGGTGGTGGACAATATGAGCACCACTCCTTCCACTGAGCTCAAATTTGCCCCAGTATTTCTCCCTTAGACACCCGCTTCTGTCCAGTTCCTGATGCTTTTAGATCTTTCATACAAATGGATGTCTGACTAACCGATCTCCATGGGCCTTCAGAACTATAGGACAATATGAATCCACCTTGAGTGAATAGTCACTCTCAGGATAGCCACGTTCCATCACGGGGCAGTGTTAAGTTAAAAATCTAAGCTTCAAGCATCATAGCAGATTAGATATTCTGAGCTATTCTCCCATGGAAAAGCATGCATGAATTCCAGTAAACAACATTTAAATACTTTATGGAGCTTCCAAGAATTCAAGGGAAAGGCTAGGGCTTCCCTGAGGCCAAATCATTGGGCAAGCCTGAGCTCTGAGGAATAACTGCTTGGCAGAGGAACTAAAAATGATAGTCACTGGGGAGTTGAAGCCAAGATGTTTATTCATTTTCTCACTTGCTTTTATAAAGCTGGGCTATCTGAATGGCTAAACTCTATGTGAAAGAGGGAAAACTGCCTGCAGTCAAAGAGAACCAGGAGGAGACCTGTGGCTCCTGATGGAAAACAATGAAATAGTCATCATCACCATCATCATCATCATCACCATCATCATCATCATCACCGTCATCATCATCACCACCATCATCATCATCATCACCATCATCATCATCATCATCATCACCGTCATCATCATCACCACCATCATCATCATCATCACCATTATCATCATCATCATCATCACCGTCATCGTCATCATCACCATCATCGTCATCATCACCATCATCGTCATCATCATCACCGTCATCATCATCATCACCATCATCATCATCACCTCTCTGAGAATTTGTGCCCAAAGCTTTTCAAGTTTAGCATTTCAGAATCACATGCAATGTCATTCACAAAGATAAGAAGTTTACTAAGTCACTTATCTCTGGTATCCTACAGGACAAAGACAAATCCTCCCAGCCTCAATGCATGGCTCTCCTGGTTTTCAAATATAAATTCAATTAAATATAAACTCACAAAATTATAGGAAACAAATCATCATGAGTATGGAAGTCAGCATAAAAACAGCATCAACAATAGCAAAACACATTTAGATCTTAAAGAACTTCAGATGCAGTTAAGGACTATAAAATGTCCCTATTTGATAATTTAAAGGTAAAACACAGAAACAAAAAATGATCAGGGAATAACAGATTATAAAAACTATCAGACATATTTTAAAAAAGGATAAAATTACTTCTAGAAACAAAGTAATAATAACAGAATTTAAAAACCCAGTGTCTGCATAGTTCATAGCTTATGAGAGAATTAGTGAACTGAAGAAAATAAAGAAATTATCTATAATGCAACATGAAGAGATAAGGAGATGTGTAATATAAATGCTAATTAAGTAACAAGAAAGAAAGAATGAGGAAGTCAAATTGGAATTCTAGGAGACAATAGAGAAACAGGAGAAAAAAGCAAGATATAATGGCTGAATTTTTTCCAGAAATGAGGAAATGGATCCACAGTTACAATAAACCCAACATATGCTTAAAAAGATAAATGCATTTTTAATGGTATTGCATGCTATGGGCTATGTTTGTTAAGAAAACATCAACAATACCACACCAATACCAGGGGCATTTAGTGGGGAGGAGGGGACAAGTGTTGGGGGGGGGGTTGGATTTTCTATTTGATGAGGGTGTGTTTATTGATTATCTTTCACTTGGGAACAATGAAATTATCTAAAATAGATGGACTTTTGCCTTTGGACATTATGCATGAGGCCCAGCAGATGGAGGTGTCTGAAAGATGCACTGGCTGAGAAGTAAACTGGCGAACAGCGTTGTACACATATGATGGAACACTGTGCTGTACAAGAAGGAATGAAGTGGTGAGGCACGCGACATTTTGAATGAACTTGTAGGACATTTGGTGAGGCAAAATAAGCCAGAAACAAAAGAGCAAATACTGTAGGATCTGATTTAGAAAATACTTAAAAGAAAACTGGGTCCTAGATTGTAAACTCTTATAGCAGTCACATTTAGTCTCAAGTGGTAACTGTTTTTTTCTGGATTTTGAGGGGCTGTTTTATATACGTATAACCTGGTATTAAGAGATAAGAACAAAGTCGATCAGGTCAGGATTTAAATAATTTAGAATACAGGGGTAAGGAAGACATTGCTTGTACTTTAGAACTTCACCTATTCTTTGAGACTAAAGGAAGAAAGGTTTATTTTTTCAAGAACCTAAATTTTCAGTAGCACATAATCTAACTCAACCTGTCTGGATAGATCATTTACACAATCCAAACACAGGGATCCCAGAATAAGAATGAGGGCCTTTAATCCTGTTTGGCTTAATGTAATCCCTGGATACATCCCAGAGTATATTAAGCAGATAATCAAAAAGTATTAGCAAAGTCCCTTGAGGGATGGGAGAAACAATATGGAACTATTAAACGTTACCACCAGGGAAAGCCAGGATATTGTGTCAAACATCAAGGAAATGAAAACCCATAGGCCAAGCTTGACCTTGAGGCTTGCTCTTGTGAAACTTATGTATGTAGCATAGAAGTTTAGCCTACCTACAGGTATGCCTAAGAGTCACCACTGCAGGACCACTTTTGTTGCTCAGATGTGGCCTCTCTCTCTCTAAGCCCACCTCTACAAGTGAAATCATTGCCCTCCTCTCTAAGTGGGACATGATATTCAGGGATGAAATTTTCCCTGGAGGCATGAGAGATGACCCCCAGCCATGAGTCTGGTCCTGGCACCATGGCATCAACAATGCCATCCTGACCAAAAGGGGGAAAAGAAATATAACTAATAAAGTATCAGTGGCTGAGATTTCAAATAGAGTCAAGAAGCCACTCTGGAGGTTACTCTTATGCAAGATTCAGTTAAACATTCCTGCTATCATAACTTGCAAACCCCAAACAAAACCATTCCTGCCAATCCTAAAGAATACTTAAGGAAATATATAAGATTCTTCAGAGGTTCCATGCACTAGAAACCTACAACCTCCACATGGGTCCGCAGACCAGATAAGCCCCTAAATGCAGAAGAGCCAGCCCTTTTAGAACATCAACCCCATGCCATATTATCAAAAACCCCTTCCAATATGAAAAAGTTAGAATGGCTATAGCCCAAATACCCCTAAAGAGTGAGGGAAAGATCAAAGGTGATGGTGGAGTTATACAGAGTAGGTAGGTTTTAACAAATGAGTATGAGTGCTGAATCAGTATATTGATATTTCTTTTAGTTTCCAGTACCTTAGAGTAGCTAGAAATAAAAACCTAAAATTGTGGAATTGTAATCCATACCCAACTCTGAAATCTGTTGTAATGTACTTTGAAATTTATTGCTTTTTTGTATATATGTTATTTTTCACAAAAAAAGAGAGATAAGGAAGACTATAATAAGGAAGATAGGATTTAACAAATGAATATGACTGCTGAATGAATATATTGATATTTGTCTGGGTCTCCAGTGTCTTGGAGCAGCTAGAAGAAAAAATGACAAATCATGGAACTGTAACTCATTCCAAACTTTAAAATCTGTTGTTTACTAGTTGTTAAAATGTACTTGGAAATTTATTGCTTTTTGGTATATATGTTATTTTCCACAATAAAAAAATCATTAAGAAAAGATAAACCCATTCTAAAAACTCCACAATTAGACACATTTTTGTAAAACTGCCAAACAACAAAGATAATAAGAAAATCTTGTAATAGCAAGAGAGCAAAGATATTCAACTTAAAAAAGAAATTCTTAAATTTAGAGGATATTTCTCAATGGCAGCATTGGACATCAAATACTTCCAAGTCCTGAGAAAAAATGACTGCCAACCTAAAATTTTATAACCAGCAAAATGATTTTTAAAGAATGAGAAAGAAATAGAAATGTTTCCTATAAATAAACATGCAAAGGGTCGTTCTACTTTGCTAGCTGCTGGAATGCAATATACCAGAAACAGAATGGCTTTTAAAAGGGAGAATTTAATTAAATTGCCAGTTTATAGTTCGAAGGCTGAGAAAATGTCCCAATTAAAGCAAGTCTATAAAAATGTCCAAATTAAAGCACCAACAAGAGGTTACCTTCACCCAAGAAGGGCCGATGAAGTTCAGGGTTTCTCTCTCAACTGAAAAGGCACATGGCGAACATTGTGAATTTAGCTAGCTTTCTCTCCAGGCTTCCGTTTCATGAACGTCTCCCAGGGGTGTTTTTCTTCTTCATCTCCAAAGTTCTCTGGCTGTGTGGGCTCTGTAGCTATGAAGGTTTTTCCAAAATGTTTCCTCTTTTAAAGGATTCCAGTAAACTAATCCAGACCTACCTGGAATGGGTGGAGTCACACCTCCCTCTAATCAAAGGTTAATATCCATAATTGGGCGAGTAACATTTCATGGAGATAATCTAATCAGGTTTCCAAACTATAGTGCTGAATAGGGATTAGAAGAAACAGTTCCTCCCACAAGACTGATTAGGATTAAAATATGGCTTTTCTAAGGTTCATAAATCCTTTCAACCTGGCACAGATTCAAACTCCAATATATATACCCAACAGCAATTTCTGAAAGAAAAATTTCAGGGAGAAAAAAATATAAATAATGAAGGTTTGAAGTATCTTAATGAAAGTGAAAAAGGATATTTTGAATAAAAGAATAATTTTAAACAATCTTTGTATAAAAACAACAACCCCAACTATAACGTCTAACTTGTGTGATTAAAAAAATAGGCTAAAAATAAATAATCCCAAACAACATTAATATAGGTGAGTGTTGATCATTTCACAGCATTATTAGGTCTTTGTGTCGTTAAGAAGGAAGATTGAGATACTTTGTAAATTTATATTTTGTTAAGTGTGTGCATTCATTTTCTATTGCTGTGTAACAAATTTTTGCAAATGTAGTGGCTTAAAATAGCACACATTTATCATTTTACATTTCTGCATGCTTTTAGAAGTCTGACCAACAACAACCAAGGGGTAATGGGGCTGTTCCTTCTGGGGGCTCTATGGGAGAATCCGTTTCCTTGCCCTTTCCCAATGTTAGGGACCACCCACCTCCCTGGCTCCTTCATTCTCAGTGCCTGCCATGCTGCATCCCTGCCTCCCTCTAAGCATTCTTCTGTGGTCTCACCAATCTCTGACTGCACCTTCTGATTTCAGCCTAGAAATGTTCTCTGCTTTTAAGGAATGAAGTGATTAGGCAGGGCACCGCTGTATAATGCAGGATAATGCCCCCATCTCAATCACATCTGCTAAATTCCCTTTGCTATGGGAGGTAACTTATTCACAGGTTCCAGGGATTAGGGAATGGATATCTTTGGGAAGGGTGTGTTATTTTATCTACTCTGGTGTGCATACTAAAAATTCTTGCATAATGTCAAAATAATAGAAATAGAATACCTAGTATCCAACGTGTAATAGAGTAATTCCAAAACAGTAGAGGGTTAAAAATGCAGTAGGAACACACACTCAAACACATGTATGCACACACACACACCTCAATCAATATAGATAAGGCAAGAAAGCAAAACAAAGGAAGCAAAGAAAAAGCAAGAAAAACAGAAAATTTAAAATAAGATGGTAGAAATAAATACAAATATAGCAATAAAAATGCATAGGTACCAACATCTCAATTAAAACAGAATTGGCACGTGGAAAACAAAAACAAACTCCAGCTATCTATGGCTTATAAGAAACACACCTAAAAGCCAAATAACATTATTAGAAATAAAATAACCACTATTTATAATGATAAAAAATTCAATTAGCTGGGACATTAATCAATTCTAACCTTATACACACATATATAAGTCAAGACTTGACAGAACTATATGGAAGAATGAACTAATCCACGGAATAGTGGGGTATTTTAATGCTTTCTCAGTAATTGATAGGTAAAGCATAAAACAGTTAGAAGGGATTAGAAAATTTAAACAACACAGTCAACAGTCTTGATATAACACACATAGTAACTTATATAGAAAATTATAGATTGCACATTATTCTTTCACACAAAGAATATTATAAAAAAAGTTCAAACACAAAATCATAAAACAAGCCTTAATAAATTTCAAGAAGTTGACATGCAAACCATATTTTTGATTGTTAGAAATTAATTTTTAAAATAACCATAACTACCACTTATTTGGAACTCAAAATACACACACATCTAAATAATTCAAAATTCAAAGAAGGAAGCATAACTAGAATTAGTATACGTTTACCTGAATGATATTGAAAATGCTCTTATATAAACTCAAGGGATGTGGCTACAGCATGACTAAAGGGAAATATATAGCACAAGATGTATTTATTAGAGAGAAAGAAATTCTGAAAAGTAATTACATATTGAGTTAAACATCCAAGTTACTAAGGTAATAAAAAATAAAATGATAGAAAAGATCAAACATCTGTTAAATAGGAAAATACTATAGAAAGCATTAATGATGTTAAAAGCAGGTCTTTTAAAAGACTAAAATTTAAAAAATATAGCCAAAGTGATCAAGATAAAAGGAGGGCAAGAATAGAGATACAGAATTCTTAAAAACTATTAACCTATGAACTATATAGCAATAAATTTTAGAAATTAGACAAATAATTGAGCAGAACTTCTACAGAATAAATAGAAAGTCTGTTTAGTAGTATAACCATCAGAGTTTCTTTCTGTGAAGAAAAGAGCAGGTCAATATATCTAAAAGTAAGTTTTGCAAAACTTTTAAGGAACAGATAAGTCCAATTAAAAACCTTTCTATATATTAGGCAAAGAAAAAAACACTTCCAACTCCTTCATGAAACTAAAATTCTTTGATAACAAAATCTGACAAGAACAGAATGAGAAATGAAAATTGCAGGCTAGTATTACCCACAGACACAACTGAAAAAATCCTGACCAAAATGTTGTAAAATAAATCCAGAATTTATGTACAAAGAATACACTTCATACACTTCATGACCAAGTCTATTTAGCATTAGAAAACCTAATACCATAACTGACAATATTAATAGTTTGAAGGAGAAAATTTAAATGATCATCTCAGCAGTCGTGAAAGAAGCATTTAATAACTTTAACTTTCAATTGTACTCATGATTAAAACATTTAGCAAACTGAAAAAATAAAGACTATTTACTTGATAAAGATTCTATATCAAAACCTACTATAAATAACATATATAATGGTAGAACTGTAGAAGCATTTCTTCTAAAACCAAAAATAAGACAAGAAGAATCACTTAGCATTTCCTTGTATTGCTCTATTGAATTCTTAGGAAGTGCAGTAAGAGAGAAGAAGAAATAAAAATGTAAGTATGTGAACAGAAGAAAAACGATTATCATCATTTGCAGATGTTATGACTGTTCACGTATAAAATGCAAAGTATCTATGCACATATATTAGAAGCAGCAAAGGAGTTTCCAGGGTGACTAAAAATAAGCTTAATATTCACACACAGGGAGACCATACTACCAGCCAAGATGGAATGAAAGGGACTGAATCTACCCACCGACCTGAAACAACCAAAGAAATAGTAAAAACATATGAAAGAATAATTTTCATATATTGTACAACAGGTAGTACAAAACAGTGATTTCATATATTGTACAACAGGTAGTACAAAACAGAGAGAAGAAGAAAATGAAGTATGAGGTGAGTCCTAAATTGTCCTAGCTTACAGCCTGGAGAGAGTGTCCTGATTGCAGCTCAGGGAGGGATAACCAAGGTGGACCTGATTTTCTCCCGGAGTGGAGTTGGGGAGTTAGAACAGAAGCTAAGGCAAGCCAAGGAGACTGAAGGTCACAAGGAAGAGTAGCAGAGAGAATAAAGCTATACACACAGAAAGAGCTCAGTGATCTGCAGTGCTCCTCGAGGAACATTTGGGTGAATGTTGATGGACACATGCATGTGAGGATACTGCCTAAGGTGGGGAAAGGTCAGCTTAACATTCAGAGATTGATCAATGTAATTCACCATTTTAACAAAAAAGAACGGAAAAGAGAAAGAAAAAAAACATAATTTCAAAGTATTCAGAAAACACAACTGACAAGATCCAGTGTTCATTCCTGATAAATATACCCTGAGCACACAAAAAGTAGAGGGAACTTCTTCAAGTTGATAAAGCATAGCACAAAAAAACCTACAGCTAACATCATACTTAGTGGTGAAATACTGAATATTTCCCCTTAAGATCAAGAAACAGGCAAGAATGTTTACTCTCGCCACTTCTATTCAACAACCCAATTTTGCCAAACATAAGCAAAATGTTTGAGCAGATATTTCACCAAAGAAAACATACAGATTGCAAATTGTCATATAAAAAATTAGTAGGAGTATGCCATGTAATATCATAAAAAGTTAACATCAAGTGCCTTATTATATTAGCTAAAATGTTAAATACCAAATCTACCAAGTACTGGCAAGGATAGGGAAGAAACAGAACTCATATGCTGATGGTGGGAGTACAAAATCATACAGTAACTTTGGCAAGAATTTGGCAGTTTATTACAGTCAAACATAAATCTATCATATGGTCCAGTCATTTCATTGCTAAGTATTTTTCCCAATGGAATAAAGCATATAGCAATAGAGAGATTTGTGCATGAATGTTAATGGAAGCTATGTAGTTGCCTAAAGTTTGAAACAACTCAAACGTCCATCAACAGGTGAATGGATAGAGAAACTATGGTATATCCATATAAAGGAGTGCTACTCAGCAATAAAAATGAATACATGGTATAGTGTAGATACCTCTCAAAAATTGTATGCTAAGTTAAAGAAGGTAGGCCCCCAAAATATATAGTACACAATTCTGTTCATATAAAATTCTTGAAAATGCAAACTAGTGACAGAAAGTAAATCAGTGGTTCTTTGTGGTAGGAGGGATAGAAGGGGTGAATTTCAAAGGGTACCATGAGAACTTTTGAAGATGATGAGCATTCATTATATTGTGGGGATATTTTCATGGATACATACATATGTTGAGCCGTACCAAAACTGTATACTTTAAATATGTACAGTTATAATAGACTGCATATAATGTCAATTATGCCTCAGTAAAATAGTTTAAAAAGCCTACAATAAGATGCCACTAAAAACCTATTAAAAGAGCTAAAATATAAACAATCAGGCATCGGTGAGAATCTTCAGGAATTGCAATTCTTGTACACTGGTGGTGGGTAGGTAAGATGAAAACAGTTTGGAAATTTTTTAAAAATATCAACACCCACCTCCCATATCATCAAGCCATTCCACTTCTGGGTATTTTCTCAAGAGAAATGAAGGCATATGTTTCTACAGTGATTTGTAGATAAATGCTACAATTAGCAAGTGTCCATCAATAGGTGAATATACCACAAGTTGTGGTATATTCTTACATGGATTGCTACCCAGCATTAAAGAGGAATGAACATTTGATACATGCTATACCATGGACTAAGACTAACTCCAACAATAGGTGTACAATATATTAATTGAGAAAGTTGTAAAGCTCTTCAGACACAAACATATCCAAATGTAAATAGGTAGATACAAAATGTTCCTGGATGGGCACTTTTAAGGCAAAGGTAACAGTTTGAGCCTTGGAATCTATATTTTGAAGAGCATGAAATACTGACTCTAAAATGCATCAGGAAAATCCACAGGCTTGTAATATACAAGATACGCTCCAAAAGAAGAAGATAAGAAAATGTTCCCTATCAACATCAAGACTTTTTATGAAGCTATAGACAAAAAGTACTGGCTCAGGAGTAGGTCATGTTCTATAGATAGAAACAGACCCACACATTCCTGCAAGTCAGTTATGGCATAGGCAACCTTTAAGATCACTGAGTGAGAATGGACTAAGAATAATTCAATAGGTATCCTTAAAGACAACAATCAAATTGCCTATCTACCTTATATCACACATCAAATGCAATGCCATTTGTTTTAAATACTTAAATTGAAAAAGCGGAACTTTAAAAAATTCTAAGAAAATCTGGGAAAAAGTTATGACTTTGCTCCTCCACAAGCTATGAAAAGCACCAACCATAAAGAACAAGACTGATATATTTAAACACATTAAAAGTAAAACAAAGAACAATGACAACAACTAAAACCCCACCAAACCTCCGTTCATTAAAAGGCACCATTAAAAACGTAAAAATGCAGAAACCAACTGAAGGAAGATATTTGTAATACATAAAACAAAGAGAAAAACAGAATCCAGAATATTTAAAGAACTAAAAATTACCAAGAAAAAAACTACTAATCCAATAGATAAAAGGAGCACAAAGATATAAAAAGGAATTTCAGAGAATTAATATAAAAGACCAGTACATATATAAAAATTGCTTAAGTTATTAATAGCAAGAAAATACAAATTAAAAGAAAAGAAAGTAATATTTAACATCCACTATTTTGAATTTTTTTTTTTTTTAAGGATAACACCAAATTGTGGTGGGGATATGGAGAAAAGTCACGTTTATCTACTGCTGGTGGAAGTCGGCACAGTGTCTTTGGGGAAAAATGACAGTATCTTGGAAAGTTGAAGGAACAAATCCTTTATTAACAAGAAATTCTCCTTTGAGAAAACATTTTCTGCTAGAGAAAATCTTGCACACATGCACCAGGATACTGGCACACAAAGGTTTATAGCAAAAGTCTGGAAGTGAACGTAAATGTCCATCCATAGCTGTTATACTCTGGATACTGTGTGGAAAAGAAATAAAGGAACTACAGCCACAGGCTTCAGCATGGATGAATCTCAAACACAATCGGTGCATGAAAAGGCAAGTCATCGCAGAAACATATGTGTCATGTCATTTATGCAAAATTTTAAGTATTTAACATTTAAAACATATTGGGCAACATATGTTGTCCAGTTTTAGTGAAAACAAGGGGAATGATGAATATGAACTTTAGGAAATGGATAGGGATTTGATTGGAAGAAGGCAGATGGAAGGCATCAAAGGAACTGGTCTGTTTATTAAGCTGAGTGGTGAATATATAGGTGTCAATTTTATTATTCATAACATGAAGGTGTCACATTCCTTTATATGTAGGAGATATTTCATGATGATAATGATGATGATAACTATTAACATCATAAAGGATTTTAGCTCAAGGTGCAATCTTCTTGAACAAGTGTGAAATATGCTGCATATCAGAGATGGAAGGTGTACTGGTTCGAAAGGATATATGTACCTTAGAAAACCCATGTTTCAATCCTAATCCCATTCTGTAAAGGCAGCCATTTCTTCTAGTCCTTATTCAGTACTATATGTTTGAAACTTTAACTAGGTTATCTCCCTGGAGATGTGATTCAATCAAGAGTGGTTATTAAACAGGATTAGATAGAGACATGTCTCCACCCATTCTAGGTGGGTCTTGATTACTTTACTGGAATCCTATAGAAGAGGAAACACTTTGGAGAAAGTGGGAGATTCAGAGAGAGTTGAGAAGAATGACAGAGCCACGAGAAAGCCACAACAGAGAATGCTGCAGAACCATGAAGCAGAGAGTCTACCAGCCAGTGACTTTTGGAGATGAAGATGGAAAACACCAGGGGAGCTGGAGAGGAAGCTAGCAGATGACACTGTGCTTGCCATCTGCTTTTCCAGCCAAATGAGAAGCCCTGACTGTGTTTGCCATATGCCTTTCCACTTGAGAGAGAACCTCTGAACTTTATCAGCCTTCTTGAACCAAGATATCTTTCCCTGGATGCCTTAGATTGGACATTTCTATAGACTTGCTTTAATTGGGACATTTCCATAGCCTAAAAACTTAACTTGCAACTTATTAAATTCCCCTTTTTAAAAGCCATTCCATTTCCAGTAAATTGCATTCCAGCAGCTAGCAAACTAGAACAAAAAGTGACTTTTTTTTTAACATTTTATTGAAGCAACCTATATAAGACACAAATTTTCCCTTTTTAACCACATTCACCTGTACGATTCAATAATATTTATTACATTCACAATATTGTGTGACCATCACTGACACCCATAACTCCTCCTTTTTCATTTACTCACATGGAAACTATTCACACCAGAAGCTGTAACTCCCTCTTCCTGCCCTCTTCCTGGTAGCCTATAAATCACCCTCTGTCTCTAGGAAGCTTGATTCTCTAGGTATTTAATATAAGCTATAACATACAATGTTTCTCTTTCTTGTCTGGCTTATTTCACCCCACATGATGTCTTCATGTTTCATCTGTGTTGCAGCGTGCAACAAAACTTCATTCCTTTTTATGGCTGAATAATATTCCATTATATGTATATGTCATGTTTTGTATTTGCATTCCTCTGCTGATGGGCAGTCAGGTTGCTTCCATCTTTTGGCTACCATGAATAATGTTGCTATAATCACTGGGGGCAAATACCTGTTTGAGTCCCTGCTTTTAGTTCTTTTGGGCATTAAGCAAGAAGTGGGATTGCCAGATCATATAATAACTCTACTTAAAATTTTCTGAGGAACTACCAAACTGACTTCTACAGAGGCTGCAACAATTCACAGTGCCACCAATAATGGGTGTGGGTGTGGGGGTGGGGGCTAGTTCCTAATTTTCTGTGTCCATGCTGACATTTATTTTCTATTTCTTTTTTTCTGTAGTTTAAATTATATGACACTAGAGCTTCTTTTACAGGTGTGAAGCTACTTATTTCAGCAACAAGAATCACCTCCAAAGCCAAGGCCATTGAAGTGTCTGGCCCTTCTGGAAGACACCAGAGACATGATTGTGTGTTTATGTCCCAAATCATCCTTAGAAAATATCTTTATTATTTCATTGTGGATCAGGTGACAGTGAAGAAACAGGAATTGGGTGTGGGAACCAGGGAGAAGAAGGGTATCTTTTCAATATTTGTACTGGCATTGCTGGAATGATCACTTTTCAACTATACATGTGACAGTCAGTGATACAACCTTATCTCTGTATAATTAAAAGAAAGTATTTGGAAGAGCAGGCTGTGCATTTGAAACATCATTAACATCCTCATTAATTAGTTTTCCACAACAGCTGGAATGTTTGCAATTAGAGTTGGATCAGTATTACTCCTGATTAAGCCTGGGGTTGAACAAGCTCAAACAAGGAACCTGCCCATCAAACACTTCCCCTTTCCAGAAAAAACGCATGGTAGCAATATCCTCAGTTGGAGGGTATTTTTCATAATTTTTTCCTTAAGATTTTGACTTACCTGCTTACCTATGTCCTTCAGACTCTTGTGTCTGGGGTAAATTATTATCTGGTTTAGTTACAGTTATGGATTTGGTCATGAGTTTACAGATTTCCTGAAATGGAGGAAAATATATTGGATTCAGCTGGTCCAGAGTCCATGCTTGGAGGCCCACATGCAGCCATGTGCAGAAAGTGAGCCTCAGCTCCATCAGCACAGACTCCAGAGATGGGACAACCAGAGATGGTCACCAACACACCTTCATTTCTACCTTGCCTTTGGTGGCTAGAAACCAGATTTAGTTCCCTGATGTTCCAGCTAATGGGATGGGCCTAAATTTAGGTGGGTGCACAGCATGACTTGCTGGAAGGATGGTGGAGCCCCACCAAAGTGGACACCACAGTGAGCCAGTGTGGACACTGCCACTACATCAGCATGGACCCTGAAGCTCTGATGGTGAGTGCTGAACCCTGTGTAGACACCACAGCTCTAATGGAGAGTGCTGAACCCAGTGTAGAATCACAATTTTGATGGTGAGTGTTGTCCCCAGTGCAGACACCTCAGTGTTAGCAGTGAGTGCTGAACCCGGACGTCACAGCTCTGATGGTGAGTGCTGTCCCCAGTGCAGACACTTCAGTGCTGACAGTGAGTGCTGAACCCAGATGTCACAGCTCTGATGGTGAGTGCTGTCCCCAGTGCAGACACTTCAGTGTTAGCAGTGAGTGCTGAACCCAGACGTCACAGTTCTGATGGTGAGTGCTGTCCCCAGTGCAGACACCTCAGTGTTAGCAGTGAGTGCTGAACCCAGACGTCACAGCTCTGATGGTGAGTGCTGTCCCCAGTGCAGACACCTCAGTGTTAGCAGTGAGTGCTGAACCCAGACGTCACAGCTCTGATGGTGAGTGCTGTCCCCAGTGCAGACACCTCAGTGTTAGCAGTGAGTGCTGAACCCAGACGTCACAGTTCTGATGGTGAGTGCTGTCCCCAGTGCAGACACCTCAGTGTTAGCAGTGAGTGCTGAACCCAGACGTCACAGTTCTGATGGTAAGTGCTGTCCCCAGTGCAGACACTTCAGTGCTGACAGTGAGTGCGAATCCAGTGTGGATACTCTGGTCCATGGCGAATGCAGAAGAGTGAGTCAACTTTGCAGGCCCATCTGGCTGTGAGTGCTTCATGAGCAGACGGTCTCTGCATTTAAGTGAGGGCATTTATGGAACACCTACAAGCCATCTACTGTGCTAAGTACTCTTCATGCCTGCTCTCATTCAGTGTTCTCATTTGTGCATTGTTATTTTCAATTTATAGATGAGAAAGTAGAGGCTTAGTGAAATTAAGGCAATTTCCTGAGCTCACACAGCCAGTTAATGGTAATGCTGGGAGTTTGGCCAGGGCCATCCAATTTTGAAAGTCTGTAATTTTTTCCATTACACCACGCAGCATCCTTTTAAAGGTGTTCCATGTGTCTGTTGAATTCAATCCACAGAGACCATATGGGAAATTTTGGCTCTAAACACTTCTTTGCCCGCAATAGCAGTCTGCTTATTATTTTTCCACTGCACATCAGCTACTTAATGACCTTACCTTTCCACTCTTATTTTGCTCTAAATGTAACTAATAGTAGATAAGTTATTGTGAGAGATAGAAGGAAAAAAGAAAAAAAAATAAGTAAAAGTACACTTTTTTTTCTGGCTTTGGTTCTCACATAACAAATCCTGTAAATAGGACTTTCTCTGTCAACTGGACATGCCCTAGCATCTGAGGTCCCCTACCAGGCCCTACCACCATCTACTTCAGGGTTCAGTCTTCACAGGCTCACTGAGGATGAAGGTGTCAGTGAGGCAGAAAAGCAAAGAGTTGGTCATTGACTTCCTGGAAACAGGAGCAGTAGATGTTCCCCAGATACATTAATGTCCTTAGATGTGGGGCCCTCTTGTGTGGATCTTTGCATAATCAGGTTCGCTGGCAATGCCTCTTCAGGAACCTCACAGACCTGGTTCCAGTAGGAATTAAGGGTGAATCACTCCTGCTGGGGAGAACAAGAAAGAAAGCAAACTAGAGGTTGAAAATGGCCAAGAGAGACTGTGCAGGGTGGGATGTGGGTCCAGAGGCTTCCAGAAGTGCTCAGGAGGCTGAGATGGTGCACTGGCAGTGTGGGAAGGGTGGAGGGGCTCTCTGGGCTTTGGGGGGTTGCACTAAGGCATAGGAAGTGTGGGCCCAATCTTGGGCCAGGGAATTGGAAATGCAATGGGTTTCATTTTAACATCATATGTGTGATGGTTAAGTTCATGTGTTAACTTGGCCAGGTGATGGGGTCCAGTTGCTTGGTCAACCAAGTACTGGCCTGATTGTTACTGTGAGCATACTTAGTGGATTTAAATTATTAGTCAATTCATTGCATCCATGGCTTATTGCAGCTACAATCAACTAGGGAGATTGCCTTCAGCAATGAGGGAAGGCTCATCCAATCAGGTGAAAGTCTTTTAAGGGAGAACTGAGAACTTCAGCAGTCAGAAAAAAAGAACTTCTCTCTCAACTTCAGCCAGCCAGCTTCTCCTGGGGAATTCACAAAAACTTTCATCAGAATTCCCAGCTTGTTGCCTGCCCTTTTAGTTTTAGTTCCCCTGCTGCTAAAATAAATACCACAAAATGTATTTGCTGAAACACTGGTAATTTGTCGGCTCATGGTTTTGAGGCTAGAGGCATCAGCAAGGCAGTACTTTCTTCCCAAAGGCTGTGGCATTCTGGGGCTGGCTGTTGGCAATCCTTGGTCCTTGGCTTTTCTATCCCATGGCAATGCACATGGTGGTTTCTCCTACTTTCTCTCTCCATCTGGCTTTCACTTTGCTTGTAAAGGACTCCAGGAATCTGGATTAAAGCCCAACATGACTCAGTTGGGCCACACCTAAACTGTGCTGGAAGGAGCTTCCACCCAGACATCTGAACAGGGAAACGTAAGAATCCGAGAATGTGAGTTAGAGCAGAAGACGTGGAAGCAGAGGGAAAACCTTTGTCTAGATTCATTTTCAGTGTCACTGAAAGAGGTAAGAATCTTTTTTTTCTTTTATGTGTTTTAAGTTGAAATGTTTTTAAAAATCCCCATCCAATTTTGTAATAGACAAAAGAAAAATCAGTCATCAGGGCTTACTTGATATTGAATTCATTTCTGCCCCCCCCCCCAATGTAGATCTGTTTTCAGAAATAGCTTTCTTTTAAGGTTCAGCATTAGCATTTGGCAGCCAGAGAGCCCAGACATCTACCTGGTACCAGCAGTAGGGGCTGTTTCTTCCCCGAGACTCCGCAGGGCCCGAGCACCAGCTGATACTG